>JAEIIU010057236.1:57251-74159 GCA_018874675.1 Drosophila baimaii | reverse complement strand
CTTTTTCCAACCCCCTTCATTTGCGAATCAATGTCTCTGTCTGTCTGCGCCAAAAGAAGAAGCTTTTGAGGGTCGCGGTGAGGGACACACACAGCATTAGAGAGAGAGAGGGACTCGCCAAAATGTTGGCAAAAAATTCTTCTACGCTCTGGCTCTCTCTCGCGCTGCTCGAAAGCTCTAGCGAGAGAGCTCTCTGCAAAATGCACACAAAAAAAAAGAAAAAGAGACAACAGAAATGCAAAACAAGGAGAACTTTGGCGCATCTGTGTGCGATTTCAACCTGAAGTGAACCGAAACGAGGCGAACTGAACTCAGCTGAACCGAACCGAGAGCTGCCTGAACCTGCCCCACGTCGCTCCTCCATTGGGATAGGTCAGAATCGGCAACGGGCATCGGGCATCGGGAATGCGGGGGGGGGGAATCATCGTATAGGAATCGGAATCGGAATCGGGGAATCCAAGTCCAGGGCATATCGGTGGCACTTGGCTGCGTGCAAAAGTGTGTGTGTGTGTGTGTGTGTGTGGCGACGAAGTGCTCGACTGGGACAGCTAAAAATAGTTAAATGCAGTGCCTCGGTCGGTCTGTCGGTCACTCGCCCAACAACACCCATTCATTCGCCCTGCACCCATCTCCTCCTACCCACCTGCTAAACCACCCTTTGTCCTTCTTCCGATAAAAACAGCAATAAACACGTAGAAAATCAAAGCAAATACAAACTTATCACCTTGGTGACATTGTTTTCATGCTGAACACGAACATAGACTCCCATCACATAAGGTTTTTTTTTTTAAAGATATCCTAATCTTCCTTTTGTTAATATTTAAAATCTAAAAATATATGTTATTAATTATTTAAGGAAACACAAAGCGTTCTAATTTAAATATATATTTTCTCTTTGCTAAGAAAACATACTGTGATTTACAAAATCACATTTTAAATAGTTTAAATAAGATTCAGTTGCTGTGAAGCACTATAAAAGCAAGATATATATAGAGATTTAGATTAATAATATTATATTTTACATTTTGTTTTAAAATATATTACAAAATAAATTAAATAAAACTAAAAACCACGATTATCCCAATTTATTCACTTGTAAGATTTAATATTTATAAGGAAATAAATGAAATTAGCAAAAAATAAATAATATTAAAGAGTGTTAAGAAATTAAAAATTAAATTAAACTAAAATCAAGCAACACAACATTATGAAGCTTATTTTAAGTTGCAAAATAGTAGTTTAATGTGCGTTTTTTTCGGTGTACCCCGTCGTATTGCCCCCTTGACTCTCTTCTCTTTTCACTTTTGTTTTACATTTTATTGCCTTGCTGGCAGTTTTTTCAGCTCGTTTCTTTCTTTCTTGTTTCCTTGTATTTTTTTTCAGCTAGAACTGCAGCCCAACCGCCCTCCGCCGCCCCCGGGCAGAGCTCCCCTTCCACCCCTTCCACCCCTTTTTGAACATTTTTGTTTTCATGCAAAAAGGTTGAAGACCTTTCACCTACTTATTGTGCGTGTGTGTGTGTGTGTGTGTGTGGTACTGCTTCTTCTTCTGCTGCTGCTGCTGCTGCTCTCCGCCTGTTGTTGTTGTTGTTTCGTTTTTGATTCGCTTTCTGTGTGCGAGAAAGGGGCGAAGGGGAAAGTGCGAGAGGGGGCGAAAAGTTTGCATTTTAAATATTTCAGCAAGAACGAGAGAGATGGAGCGATGCAGAACTGTAAATGTCTAGCGGAAGAAGAAGAAACAGAGCAATGGTGAAAGAGAGAGCTAGAGAGAGGGATCGGAACAGGGCAAGGAGAGGGCTCTCATGTTACGTATGTGAATCATTTGAGTCATTCTGCAAGTGTGTGTGTGTGTGTGTGTGTGTGTGCGTGTGAGTATTTCTCATATATTTAGAACACTTTTAGACGTTGATTCGATTTCAACTTGGTGTTGTTGTTGTCCTTATTGCACTTGCAAAAAGAAGAATAGAGAAAGAGAGAGAGAGACAGAGCAATGCGATCACTTGAAGGTCCTTACGAATATTAAAATAGTAACTTTGTACTGTTTTTGCTGGAATTCGCACAATAAGTATTACAAATATACGACGTATCTATAATATCGATAACTCTGCGATTTTGACGATAATTTGCATTAGGTATGTGATAATTTCGATATAGTGACACTTCTTGAATTCGTAATTAATAATATAATTTACTGTCGGCTAAGAATTTCTGCAATTTGTATCTAATAATGTAAATGTTATCGATTTCCTAGGATATTTTGTCATAATAATCGATAGTTTCGATATCACATTCTCGAATATGTACCAAAATATTAACATTTCAACGATTATTGTCTGAATCCGTATCTAAGAATCATTAGAAACCCCTTGATGTTATCGATAATGCAGCTATTTTAATTACAGTTCAATTTAATTCAATTAGGTATGTGATAATTTCGATATAATGGCACTTTTTGATTTAATAATTATTAATAATAAATCTTTTTGGCTGAGTATTTCTGCAATTTGTATCTAATAACGTCAAAGCTATCGATTTCGAACGTTTCCCAAGGATATTGTGTCATAATAATCGATAGTTTCGATATCACTTTAATGTATCTGATCAATATGTACCAAAATATTAACTTTTCAACATTTATTCTTGAAGTCTTATCAAAGAATCATTAGAAACCCTTTGGAAGTTATCGATAATTAAGCGATTTTAATTACAGTTCAATTCCAAGGGTTAAATTATATACTTTAAGTGTTTAATAACTGGCGGAAGTAAAAAATAATGCATTTATAATAGTTCATTTACGTGTCCAAGCATTAATAAGTTTAAAAATTCCGTGCTCTATAATCTTTTGGGGTTGCAACGTCCCTCGCCCCCTCTTTTTTTTTTTGCCAGGGAGTCCGTGGGAATCTCCCTTGGCAGCGCAGTCTAGACTTGACTACCTCCCCCTACCAATGGGGGGGGAACTACCTCCCAAAAGCCACCCTCTTTTGGGTGGAGTCGTGCTTGCGTGACCTCTCTCTCTCTCTGTCCCACCTCGCTTTGCATGTTTCGCCGCAGCTTTCTTCTTTTGTTATTGTTTTATTTTGTTTTTGTTGTTTTTTTTTTGGCAATGCCAATCGCAAAACTGTATTTGGGTCAATTATAAATATTAAACGCAATTAGCAATGAAATTTTCAATTTCATTATCACGCTGTCGGCAGCGAAATAAAAAAAAAAACGAGAAAAAAAATCTACAAAATTTCGTTGACAACGTCAACTGATAAGAGCGGTTTTTAGTGTGTATATGTATGTACATATGTATGTATATGTATGTATGTATTATATATATATGTATGTATTTATGTCATTATGAGGTATTGGGGGAGAATGGAGTGTTGTTGTGGGTTTCTTTCGACCAGATGTCTTCGTCATCACTGGGTTGGTTCTGCAATGTCAAGACTGCTGTGACCTTATTTTTTTATACAAATAATCGTACGCATACACAGACAGACATATGTACAAACAAAAACACACGCACACACACACACACACATCGGTAGATCGGAAATTGGCACTTGCCGGAATTTTGGTTTTAAGCGAATTAATAGTAAGAATAAAAGAAAGAAATATACTAAAAATATACTATGCTATACTATACTATACTATAACATACTATAAACCCTTAATTTCCATTTCCATTTCCTTAGAATTGTTTAATTTCGTTTTATAGTTTACCTTCAAACTTTGGTAATTTTTTTTGCTTAGTAAATCATGTAAAAAGTAAAGATTGTTTGCTTTTTTAGATCTACATATTACGTATTTACATATTACAAAATAAATAAAAGCTTGATTTAATAGCCTATTTAAAATATATAAGTTACCAAGTAAAGACTTCTCATCTTCTACTGAAAGCTGAATTCAAGATGGCTGCTAGAAATAGTTGAGAATTATTAGGTTTCTTTAAGATATTTAAAGAATTTGAAGTACGAAATCATTAGCGTTATTTTGCTTGACCTTACTAACCATTTAAGGAGGCTACCATTATTTATTATTGCTAGAATACTTTTGGAAATCATAAGGATTCCTTTAAATATTTAAAGAATTCGCTGAAAGCGTGATTGAGCGTGTCAATCACTTGGGAATTATAGTCTTTCGATTTAAATTTAAGAAACTTAATAAAGATTTAATTCCGTTATCTATTTATTATTTGCAGGATGAATATCAGAGTGGAGAGTTGTTAGTTTCGAGGCCAAACTTAACCACACTTCCTTTACTTCATTCGCAGGAAGAAGGACATTTGCAATTGCATCGTTCAAAGGGGGGAAGGGTGTGAGGGGGTGGACTTCCCCCCGTTCGCTTTTTGCTCGTTCGAGACGATTCCGTGCTGCAACTGTAATTGTGTTATATTCGCAAAGTCCTTGACAAATGCCAAAGGATGACCAGGGATTGCAGCCGCAAGTCCCCGCAAAGCCAGCCCGAGCCCGAAAACCGCCCACAGAACGAACTGCAATGAACCTCTGCCCCTCTCTCTCTCTCTCTGTGTCTCTCTCTCTTTCGCTCGCTCGTTGGCTCTGGTCTCTTTCTGGCGCCGATGCTTGTCTTTGACTCGAAATGACCTTAAACTGGGTTAAAGCTCGCCAAAGTTACCTCAAATACGATGACGGGGGTGGTGGTGGAAGGTGAGGGGGGGGTTGTAAATTGAACTTTCTGTGCAACAGAGCATGGCGCGAAAGAGAGGGAACTAGCAGAGGGACACAGAAAGCTAGAAAGAGCGGAAAACAAAGAGAGAGAGAGGAGGAGAAGAGTGAGAGAGAGAGAGAGACAGTTTGTTTGCCTAAATGCAACTCATGAATCATTCACACGCAACTATGAATATGCAAAAGCGAATCGCTTTGAATGCAGAACATGCACCACAACAACAACAACAAAAACAAAAAGTGAAAAAAGCATTGGAAAAACTAAAAAAGAAAAAAAAACAAAGCCATAAAAAAACATAATGAGTGCCATAATATGAACGAAATTTCAGGCGAATGCAGGCCAAACATTTATGGATATAAAAATTTGTATTTCCCCATGGAGTTTTTTTTTGTAATATTAAGAAAACTAAAGAACCAAAGACATAACAAATGCTTTGATTTTCTGGATATTTCCTGAACCTAACTAACCAAATATTTAAAAAAAAGCTAACCATAAACCAGACAACATTGCGTATGAGTAATATTTTGAAACTACCTAAAAAACACCCTTCTAAAAAAACCCTTGAAAAACCTTTCCGTATCAAACCTACATTCATACATACATACATTCATACATACATACATTCATACATACATACCGTTGATGTATGAAATACAGTTAACAGCGCTGCTGTCGGCTCTTCTAATTGCCTTTCATGTAATTCATTTTCTATTTGCCAAGAGAAAGTAAAAACAAAAAAGCACGCACACGCACACACACACACACACACACACACAACCCATCAAGCAGCAGCAGCAGCACACACATCAATACATTTTATTGCTCATCAAAAAAAGTTTGACGTTTTCTATTGTTGGCTTCGTTTTTGTTATTTTTTGTAATATTTTTTTTTTGTTTTTGTGTAGGCGTTAAGTCGGCGGCGCAGCGAGATTGGGAGGATGATAGAAAAAGAGAGAAAGAGATAACTTTAGGCCGAGCTTAGAAAAAGAGACAGAGGCGGCACGAAAAGAGCCGCAGAGCAGAACGTTTGAGAGAGCGAGAGAGAGAGAGCTGAGAGCAGCGGCCGAAAGGTGAATGACTTCAAGTTGCGCAGTCAGCTCGCTCTATCACTCCCCGCCTTTCCACTGGGCCCCTCCGACACCCACCAATAATCTCTCACGGTTCCACTCTCTCTCTCTCTCAGACTATTTTAGCTCTAGCATTAGATCTTTTTTATGTACAGTGGGCACTCGCTACAGTGAACGCATACAAAGAATGCATACGATATACAGTTTTTTTATGTACGTCTGCCAGACTTCATGTTATAATTTTTAAAAATCTTGTTGTTTTGAAATAGATCAAAAAGTATTTTTTTAATATAAATTAGCACTACCAACTCTTAATTTAGCACAGTAAACTCTAGATTACAGAACAAACATTTACAAACATTTTAAAACAATTGTAATTAATATTAACAATTCAGCTTTCTATTTACATCCCATTATTAAAAACATAACGTATTTTTATAATAACTTAAACTATTAAAAAATGCGTTATATTGTATTTGTAATACTTTATTATTTTTCGAAAATTTGTAAGGGTATTACTTAAAAATCTTTAAGCTATTATCATCAACATGCTAAATTTAAAAGCGAGGTCTTTTCCGAGTACTCACTGTATTTTTTCTTGCCCAAAAAAAACAGCGGTGAACTTTCGAACAGAACAGCTGAGAGCTTTTGGCCGTTAAAGCTCCAACGCTTTGCTCTCTCATCGCGCGCTCGCTCTGGCCCTCTCTCTCTCATCACGAGAACTGCTTTCTTCTGAGAACGCTATTCGTTGAGTCGTTCGCCTGCTAACTCTTTCTAGCGCTTGCCTCTGAAAATGCTTAACGTCCTCAACAGAGCTGGTGAGATATAGCTAAAGGTGTAAAGTTGTATCATGCGCCTGACTTCGGCAAACGGCAATGACAGTGTAGCTTTACATTCTGCCTTTAGTAGGTCAACAAAATTCCGGACAATGGCCTTTCGCTTTCGTCTGCGCGCGTCTGCTGCGCTGCCCCGGCGTCGCCGTCGGCATCGGCGTCGCAGCTGGCGTCGCTGCAGTTGGAGCTTCGAAATGTAAATAGAAGCCGAAAGGCAAAACACCCTCTCCTCCCACCACCCATCATTCGATATGGCGACGCGACGATGAACATGAAGATATTTCAGTCGCCGCCGCCGTTGCTGCTGTTATTATTGCACTCTTACTGTTGTTGTTGTTGTTGTTGCTGCTTTCGATGGCGTAATAGGCGCATGCAGTTGTGTATGTGTGTGTGTGTGTGTGTGTGTTAATGCGAATACAGTCGAATTTCTCCAAGTGGAACTTGGGGAACTTCCCCAAAGAGAAATGCATTGAGGGCCGAGAAATATTACAAAATTAATAATAATTTCCCGTAAATACCCAGAATTTTTAATTTATTCAATTAGGGATGGTCCAAAATATCGATATGTATCGCTTTTGGTATTGGGGGAACTTTTCCAAAGAGGAAAGAGCCGCAAAATATTACAAAATTAAATATCCATAATTTTTAATTTATTCTTTTAGGGATGGTCCAAAATATCGATATACATACGTACATAAATATATCGCTTTTGTTATTGCATTTCAATTACATATATACTTTTCCAATATTTAGTAAGTAAGTAGTATTTAGTAACTACATATCTTATCTGAAATCCATCTGTTTTAATTTTTATAGACGGTTTGCCCTTGTTATAAATGTATATATCGAAGATCTTAGAAAAGTCGGAGTTCGATAAGTTCCCATATTGACTCCTAGTCGCGAATGGATTGTAGGATTTATTCTTTTATGAGAAATTGGAATGGCAGATGTAGAAAATTTCCCAATTACCATCTCCGTTAAATAATACTTATTATATATCGATTATATCGATATTTTGTAATATTTGGAATTTTCATTATTTAGCGCGATAATTTGTGAACAGTAAGCTAAAACTAATTACCATTTTGTTATTCTTTATTAAAGAGTGTATAGTTATGTATAGTTATTTAAGATATTTTTAATTAAAACTTTGATAACAATTGCATTAAAAATGTATCGATACTTAGGTTGATATATCTTCATTTTTTTTATTTACAAACAAACCTATTTTATTATATTATATATATGCCTCATATTATATTCCTGTTGTTAACTTTTGTAATTGAATGTTTACTTGTTCTTTTTTTAAATTTATTTCTGTAATTAACCGATACTATACACATATCGAAAATATCGATATTTGGAATTATTGCCACTAATCATTGAATAATTTAACAGAAAACTTAAACAAATTCATTTATTAAACAATATTTTCATAGATTTTTTAAGTTTCCCAATTATACATATTAGTAGGCTGCCCTTCTGATATAGTTAAAGTTTATTTATTATTATCTATTTGCTTGGCTGTTTGCAATGCATTTTTTGCTTTTTGGCCAGCTTCCATCCGAGTTGGCCATGGGCTGGGCATCAGTGTCAGTTCAGTGGCCGAATGCCAATTCATTTGCCAGCCGGAACACAGTTGTTAATAGCTAGCACCAGGCAGTAGGACAACTTAACTGAGCTCCCAGCGCCCAGCTCCCAGCTCTCCTCCCCCTTATTCATCTACCAAAGCCAGGCGGAAACCCCTCAGGTATGTACATGCATACATACTTACGTATGCAGGTTGTGTGTGTGTGTTTGTGTGTGTCTGTGTTTTATGTAGGTTAAAGGGCAGCGTTCGTTGCACTCGCAGACTGAAGGACAGCAGCCCCAAAATGGGCGGTGGGTGGGTTGGTTCAGTGTTCGATGGGTTGTTTGCCCCCCAAGTATGAGGTGGCCTTACACAAAAGCATGGCTGAGAGTGGNGGTGGGGGGGGGGGGATGGTGGGGAGGTGTGGGTCGTGTGGAAGGCAGAATGCGAAATGACGTAGCCCCGCGAAGTCACGGACTTTGGAGTGTGCTCCAAGGAGGCGGCCAGCGGCACCACCTTACACCCTTTACCCTTTACCCTCCACCCGCCAGCCAAACTCAGTGGTGTGCCAGGCGGCTTCGAGCCACAACCAGTCCCAATCCCATTCCCAGTCCCAGTCTCGCCTCCTGGCATTGCATATTTATAAGGCTACATGTTCCGCAAAAAATCTACGTCTATCTCTATCCATCTCCCTCTTTTTCTCTCTCTCTCTCTCTCTCTCTTTCGTCTGCTTTTAATTATTTTTTTTGGGATTAGTTGGTCTGTCAATTATCCAAAATATAATTATTGTTCAATTATATAATATTTTGCATAAATTAAGCTTTTAATTTATGAAATCGAGTTGAATTTTCGATTTAGGGATCATAATATATGGAATATTGTAATTAAAAATTCTACCTTTACCCCTTTCTCTCCCTCTCCCTCTCTTTCTCTCTCTCCCTCTCTCTCTCTCTCTCTCTCTCACTCTTCCTCTCTCTCTCTCACTCTTTCGTCTGCTATTAATTTTTTTATTTTTATTATTCGGTCTGTCAATTATATAATATTTTGCATAAATTAATTTATGAAATAGAGTTGAATTTCTAATTTAAAGATCATAATATATCGGACTATTGTTGTAAAAAAATTTTATATTTAGCTGTAAAGAACCATTTTTATATAATCACTTATTAATAATATAAAAAATGAATATTAATTTTCATCCAATTCTACCTAAAATAGCATTCACAAAAAACTCGCTTGCTAAAACTGTAAAGACATCGATATACATATGTATATAGCCGATATATCGATGTTTATCTCTATAAACACGACGAATTTCGAAGTTTTTTTTTAGCTCTATTCCATCATTTAATATTTATTATTAATTTATTAATTAATTGAATTTCTAGCTCTACTACAAAATTTATAAATTTAATTTCTAGCTCTACTACCTAATTTATGAATTTATTTCAATAATACTGATTTTTTTCTTAAATTCTTTAACAGTAGAGTATTTTTTGTCGCATTAATTGGGTTCCTAAAATAGTAAGTAGCTCAAAAAAAAAAAGAGTTGCCCTTTCGAATATGGTGACAATACTGAAACGATAAAATACTTATCGTAAAGCCCACAAATCTATCGAAAGACATCCCTGTAATTTTGACACTAGAAAATTTTATTCCTTCCTTTTCTCGTTTGTGCGTCGGCGCAGTTGGTTTTGTGTTTCTTCCTTGCAGGTGTGTGTTTGAGTGTGTGTGTGATTTTTTTTGAAAATTTTTCCTGTAATCATTTGTATTTGTTTGCAGTCTGTGCCGCCCCTACTTGGCCACTTGATCCATTGGGAATTCTCATTTTCATCCACCTCGATTAACCAAGATGCCGAATCCGAATGAAAGAAAATATATGCCACTGACCGTTGGAAATGTCGGCGCTTTTGACGCTTTTGGCGACTCTGGCCAACGCCACCACCGCCTCATGCCGCTCAATGTGCATCCCATGGCACGCCGCCATCCAGCCCAGATCCATTGTGTGCGTCGCCGCCGCCTCCGCCGTGTACCCAGCAGAAGCAGCAGCACCGCCACCATCACTGGCTACATTAGCACCAGCTCGGAGGGCGAAGAAACCGAGCCCAGTACCCGTCATCATCATCGTCGTCGTCGTCGTCGGCGTCGCATTAGGAAAGTGCCTGCGCCTGCGCCAACTCCTGTGCCCGAAATCGAGCAGATCAAGGACAACAATGCGTTTATGGTCTGGCTTCAAACTATTTTCTTTGCCACTTTGTCACTAGCTATAGCCGTTTTGTTATCTCAGTTACAACTTAAGGGCTTCGTACAGGCAGAAGAACAGCAGCAGCACACCAACGATGTATACCGCTACGCCCTCGGCATCTTCTGCCTGATGTGGGCCATTTTGGTGTATTACTGCTATATGGACGATGACTGAGGGCACTCTAAAAGAAGGTGCACAGCCCAATATTAACACATAAATGATATGAGTACATAGCGTTAGATCAATACCCCCAGAGGTGGAGAAAATTCGATGTTTGGCAAAGCATCCACAAAAATCGAAGTTTCTCTCCCTCTCTCGATGCACCACTCTCTCTTGCATCCAACAATCCACCTTGCAACACAATCAAGAATTCAACACACACTATGCAACATGGTAATCAAGAATTCAACACGTGAATCAACCATTTATACCATTCAACACTTCAATTCAACAATTAAACATGTAATTCCAACACTCAATTACAAAAACTATGTAATTCCAACACTCCAATGCATGATGATGCAACACACAATTCTACACTTTAATTCAACAAATAATCACGTTATTCTAAACACTCCAATTTAACAATTAGAGATGCAATTCCAATTCCAACAATTGTTGTTTCTGGAAATAAACTGTGATGCGGCTCGAAACGCTCAACAGTTAAATTCAACAATTAAACATGTAATTCCAAAACTAAAAAAAAAAACAATACAAAATCGATATAATTCCAACACTCCAATGTATGATGATGCAACATAACATTGAACACTTTCATACAACAAATAATCACGTTATTCTAAACACTCCAATTTAACAATTGAATATGTTAATTCCAAACACTCCAATTCAACAATTATAAAAATGTAACTCCAAAATTATAATACAACAAATTAAACTCCAACATTTTTTGTGTAAATATTCTAGAGATTAAGTTCTGATGTTTGGAATAAAATAATATGTACAAAAACATTGTAATTTTGTTAAATTTAATTAATATTTGGTTGTGCGGTTATACTAAAAATATATGGTAAGAATTTACTTCAAATAACTTGTAACTTTTTACTTGTATTTATTTTTCAAGCTTAGTTTTTATCCAGAAGACTATAGAAAGCATATTTATAATACACATAAAGTAATTTCAAGCCACTTATGAGTTTAAAAAAAAATTAAACTTTTCGGTTATAAAATATTATTAATATATTTAAAATATATACGCGTTTTTAAATTTTTAAATTTCTATGGAAATAGGAAAATAAGACTTAAAATATAATATTTTAATAAGATTTCAAATATATTTTATTTTCCATTTATGCAGAATTTAAAAACGCAATCTATTTTTATTTTCCTGACTTTAAGAGTGACTTAAAATCCTTAATTTATATTTTATTTATATATGGACTTATTTATTTATTTATATTCGGACTTAATAATTATTCAAAATTTAAAAAATCTAAGAAAACTCACCCTTTGTTTCTCCCGCTGCTGTTGTTGTTGTTGTTGTTATAGTTGTTATAGTTGCTATTATAGTTGCTATTGCCGCTGGTCTTGAATCTGTCTTTAGTTCGAACTTTAGTGTTTTGGCTTGTGGTTGGATTTAGATCGGATCGATCAATAAAGTTTATATCAAAGCCGTCAATAATTTTATTCACCCGTTGTTGACGGTTCAAATGCACAAATAGTTGGTGGCTGCAAAATAAGAGAAGAATAGTTAGTGATTTGTATTTATTTTAAAGCAAATAATTAAATATTTAAAAATTAAAAAAAATAAATTATACAAGAAATTCAATTTCTTTTTTTAATGATTAATTTTGAAAATCAAACGGTTTTTTCCTGTACATAAATGCAGTGGCGACCCCTGGCGGTGTAAGTTTTACATTTACCAACTTAAAAAACCCAAAATAACAAAACAAATTAAAAGGAAAAGTTAATTGACTTATATATATTATTATTCTAATTATATTTAAGGAATTAAACACTTTAAACCCCAATTTTTAGCTTGATTTTCAACATTTTATAACAGACTGTGCGCCTTAGTCAAGACTGCCACCACCCGCTAACAGCGCCATCTATGTGTGATGGCGCCTACCTAAGCGCTTTACAGCCAGCGAAGCGCTGCTCTGCAAACATAAATGTTAAAAGTCTTAACAAAGTTTCGAACCCCAAATTGTGTTACCGATAGATGCGCGCCAGCTGCAAAACTATCGATAGTCAGACATGTAATCAAATTTAAACTTGAAGCATGCTTAAGCCATATTTTCCGTGGCTTTTAAGCAATATTAAAGAAAAAGCAACATAAAGAAAAAATTATTAATTTTTCTAGTGAATAATATTTGCTAGCTTAAGAGTTCTGTTGAGTTACAAAAACAAAATAAATCATGCTGAATTTCATGGAAAATAAAAACCATCACTCTCTTTTGAACGAAGAAGAGCGTCCCTCTCTTTTGGGCTCACACACTCTCTTTCGTTTGGGGGGCCCGTTTCTCTTCTCTCTTTTTCAGAGGGTTCGTTCGCTGGCTTCTCTTTGGCTGCGCCTGCACTTTTGTGTGTCAATCGGTTTCATTAACCCCGACGAACGAATGTGCAACAGCAGCGAAGAAGAAGAAGAAGCAGAAGCAGAGGCTAAAGAAGAGGAAGAGACGGCGACAGCGCAGCAAGCAGCGAAAGGTCAACAAAGTACGTTTCATGGACACACATGCATTTGCTCTTCATCTTCTTCCTCCTCCTTAACTTTNNTTCATTTGGTTTTGATTGTTCTGCTGTGATGTTATTGTTTTTGTTTCTTGTTTTTGTTGATGTTAGATTTGCATTTGGTTTTCGCTAGTTGAGGAATGTCACTCATTTGTTGTTGTTGCAAATGCACCGCCGCCGCCGCCGCCGCCGCCCACTTGAGCATCCCAATTAGCGATGGCAAAAGTGCCAAATGCACACTATCGAAAAGGCTTGAAGTATTGCCAATTCCTGATCGTGAGTTTTTCGTGTGAAAAGACTAATTACCAAATAATGGACTTTAATAAGCTAATTAATATTATTATAATATTATTTTTGTTAAATTATATTATTAAATATCAATTTTTTTAACAAGGTAACTTAAATTTCCGAAATACTGAACGGTTTTTAATATTTACATGACGAGCTGCATTCAGAAATAATGAATATTTGGCACAAATAGCTTCCTACTATTGATAGTTTTCCCAAACATGTGAAGTATATTATTAATTTGTTTATTTTTTAAGACTTTTTATTAAGAAAAGTCAATTTAAGCAATTATAATCGAGGTTTATTTAGTTATTTTGAGTTTTATTTAGAAATATTATTATATTGTTTTTTTTCGGTTAGCGTTCCAAATATTTGTTTGTATTTAACTAATTTTGGTTTACCTGATTTATTTAGGTATATTTATTTAATTTCATTAAATAAGATTTACTTAAAAGTGCAACCATGATTAACTAATGCTGTTTAAATCAAATTATCTCCACCTGATGACACTTTTTTGCTATCCGCCCCACCCCCAATCACCACTCAACGCCCCCTCCCCCCTCTATTTCATTATTCCTCCCACAAGCACGGGTCATTGCTTTGGATTCTATCTTTCTTGCTCTACTCTCCTCCCTATCCCTATCNCTCGATGGCAACAGCAAAAATGCGGAAGAATATGTAACGAAACGGCAGAGTGAGAGAAAAAAAGAAGAGGCAGCATAGAAGGAGAAACAAAAACAAAATTAACTGCATAGTCTGGCGATCGCAGACAGCAAAAAAAAAAAAAAAAAAAAAAATTAGATGGAAAGCGGCATTTCCAGCTAAAAACAAACCAAGTCTGCAAGATTCAATTTCAAAGATTAAGTTTCCAAACAAAAAACTGTCTTTACATACAAAAATTACACATTTAACTACAAAACTTATTTAATTTAAAGTTTGGACATCATTTTGAATTATAACCTTAAAGTATTAATCCTTTAAATAATAAAATATGGAAACTATGTATAGTCAAATATGGTATATTTATAAGTTTCAAGAAATAAATTGTCCATAAATATTAAGTAAATAGTTGATTTAACTAAATTTAAGTGCAAATATTACTTTTATTTTATATTTTAAAGGACCTTTAACTAAAATGTACCTTTTCAGCCAAAGGTATTTTGTTGTATTTTTATTTAATTTTACTTCCTTTTCTAAAAAAATTCGTATAATAATAAATATTAAGAAACAAAAAGAAAACATGCATGTATTTCTAAATAAATAGTTTTTAGAACACTGGAAATATTATTATTAAGAGGACTATAACGTAATTGCCCACCCCAAAAGGTGGGTGCAACAAAACATAAGAGCAACAACAACAACAGCAACCAGCTGGCCGAAGGCAGGTTCATTCCGGATATGTAGCATATCCTGAAGCCAAACCCGAACTCGAACCCGAGAACCCCACCTCCCTCCTCCACCACACATCGCGACGCAGCGCCAAAACACCAAGGCGGCAAGGCAAAGGCAAAGCCAAAGGCGGCCGACCGGGCGAAGGCATGCAAATAAAAATAGATTTTTCTCGGTATATAGGATAACGACCACCAACGACCCCAAAGTTGGGGCGCTGACGTCGCCGCCGCCGTCGCAGTCGACGTAGCTGTCGGCGTTCTCGGGCAACGACCGGCAAAAAACAAACGCATCCAAATCCAAAGTTTGCCTACCCCAGGCATCATCCATCGGTCCATCCCTCTTGCTCTGACGCGCGCTCTGCCATATTGCTTCCCTATATCCCTCTCGCTCTCTGTGCTCTGGCTAATATTTAGTAGGGTGGACCTCATCTACAAGGAAGTTTGAAAATGCAATCCAAAAAAGATGGCAAGCTATCCCCATTTTAGTGAAACAAATATTTGAAGAAACAGTTGTATGACAAATGTATTATCCTAATTTTTTGTATTATATTTATTTCATCTTGTTATTTCTGTGAAAACTAAATAAATTAATTAAATATTTAAAGCATTTGTTTTTTTAAGAAAAATTTGAATTAATATTGTTAAGGTTCTAAGCTTAACATAAGGACCACCCTAATCGGTTCCCTTTCCTTCCGTGTGTTTGTCAAAGAGAACGAAGTGGAGATAGAGAGACAGAGAGAGAGAGAGCGCACTAAAACACACACACACACACGCACGCACAGCGTAGGGGTTGCTGACCTCTCTTCTCAGGGTCACCAAAGGTTGTTGAACTCGCTAGCGCGCTGTCTCCCTCTCGCTCGCTCCCATTAGGGCTGGCCCTTGTCTGTTGACGAGGGTCGCATGCCCCTCTTCCTAGCGCTCTTGCTGCCTCCTTCCTTGTCGGTCCTTTTCCCTATTCTTCTCCATCTCCTCCTTTCTTGCGGCTCGAAATGTGTGCTGGTCGTTGGCCTTTCTCGCTGTCCCTCTCTCTCTCTTGCTCTTTGGCTTTCTCCTTCGTGACGTAATGTGGCAACAGGGCATTCCCGAATGCCTCTTCCTCTTTTTCGTCCTCTTCCTCCTTCTCCTGCTGCTCATGAACAACTCGACAACTTCCCTCGTTGTTGTTGCTGCCTTTTGTACTCCCATTTCTGCTGCTTTTTTTTTGCGCTGCCTTTTTTTTAGGGGAAGCTAAATGTAGGGCTGCCGTCGATGCACCCCGTCTGTGTTTGCGCGTATGTGTGCGAGTGTGTGTTTGTTGGTGCATAGTTCAACATTGTCTAAGGTTAGGGTTGAATGCTCGACGGCCTGTTCCGTTTTTCCGCTTTCCACCGCTCTTTTCTGGTCCCCGCCCAGCCAATGCATATTGCAATATGCAATATGCAATATGCAGAGCGTTTCTGGGTCCAAAATAGTGCCAGACACCCGGAACCCGAACTTAATACAATTTATTAGGGCATTTGCAGTTACTTAAATACATATGTCAAATTATTAGCTTATTAGAGCTTTTATTGTTATTCATAATCCTTAGGCTATTAAATATAAATACTTAGTTAATTATGTGACTAATTTAAAACAAAACAAGTAAGAAAAGCTAACTTCGGGCGGAGCCGAAGTTTATACACATACCCTTATTACTTATTATAAAAAAATTTTGATAAAATATAACATGTAAAATGAAAAATGTATGCAAAATTTAAATTTCACATGTAAAATATGAATTTAGACCGATCTTTCCTATGGTAGCTATATGATATATTAGTCCAATTTCAATAAAATTTCTAGGAGGTGACTATATTTATATTATAAAGGCACACTTAAAGTTTCATTCACATATCTTGAAAAATAGAGAACATATGCCAATTTGTCCATATCGTTTCAATGGCAGCTATAGGATATAGTAGTCCGATTCCGGCCGTTCCGACATATATACTGCTTGCAAAAGATATAAGACTATCCTTAAAGTTTCAGCGATAGCTTAAAAACTGAGAAACTAGTTTGCATATAAACCGACAGACGGACAGTGAGACATGGCTACATCGACTCGGCTGGTGATGCTGATCAAGAATATACATATATACTTTATAGGGTCGGAGATGACTCCTTCACTGCGTTGC
>JAEIIU010057236.1:0-57201 GCA_018874675.1 Drosophila baimaii | reverse complement strand
GGAGATGACTCCTTCACTGCGTTGCAAACATCATGGCAAAACTATAATACCCTCTGCAACGGTATAAAAACAAAATTCTAACAAAAGCTGGATTTTTCAATCTTTTAATGAAGATTTTTCAAATCGTTGAAATAGATTTAAGAAGAATTAGAGAAGCAGCTCTGATTCTACTAGTTAATAAGACTAAGTACTGCCAAATCTTCAACATTGGTTACATTTTAGAAGAATAGAAACTGGGAGAACGCAAAATGAGTTTATTTTCCGGCCTTATGACATTCTTAATGGATTTTAGAAGAATGGAAGCCAGGAAATAACCAGCCGAGTTTAGTTTCTTCCTAATCTAGAACTTTCGACACTTGGTAACAGTAATTCGGTATCTGATTCTTCTAGGCCTTTTTTCGATTCTTCACTTCGCTCTTTGATTTCTCCCTTCCTGCTCCTTAGACCCGCTATGTTCTTTGGTTTTTGCGCTGCCGCCTGGTTTATCAGTTCGGCGCGTGGTTGGCTTTTATCGGTCATTCGCCTTCTTCTTCCCCACGCAATGTGAGCGAGGGAGATAGCAGGTCGGTGATAGCGGAGGGGAGAGAGAGACCGAATCTAGGAGAGAGAGAGAGTGCGTAGTGGTCAGCAATGCGTCACGTTGCCATCAATCACATGCAGAGCGAAGGAGAGCGAGAGAAAGCGGCGGGAGAAAGAGCGTGGGGAGTGGCAAAGAAGGTGGCTGGCGAAGGGGGAGGCCAGAGAATAAGAAGGAAAAGCCGTGACCGTGAAGTTTAACGCCCTCCGGGCAATGTTAACGTCGACGCCGCAGTCAGCAGCGCTGCCGCTGTCGCTGCCCACAGTCCACAATCTGCGAGACACAATCCACAACACGGCACCTTTCACGTTCCACAAACGCAACTTCCATACAGTGCGACAAAAAGGAGGTAGACCTTTTCCACTTCCGCTTTTTTTTACTTTATTAAGAAATTTTCGTTATTTTAAAAGCTTTAAACATCTATTTTAATAATTTAGGTTAGTAAAGGATATAAAACATAATATTTATTGATATTTTCCAAATTTAATTGTAAATATTTAATACTCGTTTTTAAAGCTTAGAAAATATTTTTTTCTCAGTGTCTGTTACTCTGTGATGCGTGTGTGCCCGAAAGGGCGAATTTACCGCTATTCCTTGACGTGCCACCCACCCCCCTCTGCCCATAATCTGTATCTTTGGCAACTGCGTCGACGTTAGCAGCGACAGCGACAGCGGCAGAGACGGCGGCGTTGTCGTTTTTGTGGTTTGACATTGAACTCGAAATTGATGCGCGCCGCTGAGCAAATGCGTTCCACCTCCCCCCCATCCACCGCTTTTGCTCCCACTCTCCCACGCTCTAGCCCTCTCTCCATCTTATTAGCAATTTCGCTTTGCCACCTTTTTTTTTGTAGTTTTTGCTTGTTGTTGTTGTTGTTTTTGTTGTTATTGTATTTTGTGTTTTATTTGGTTTTTGGTTTTGGAGGGCAAGTTCAGTGAACTTTTCGCATAGAAAGCGCCGAGGCAGAAATCTCTTTTTTTTCGGGCTTTGACTTTCGAGCTAGCCGAAATCTAGGTGTGAGTGTGTGTGTGTAAGTGTGAAGGTGTGTGCGGAGTGTACTTAGAAATTAGCAAGTAAAAAGGAGGCCATAGAACGATCACCGACTACTGGGTAGGCGATGAAGTGGGCAGTGAGAAGCCAGGGGGAAATTCCACCTCAATTGGAATGGTTAAATATTGTAATAATTTTCTCTATACAGTAACTAAATAAATTGATTAGGGAATTAATAAACAATAGAGAAATTACTATATAATATACAAGTTCAAAATAAAAATCAAAATCATTACTTCCTTTTAGTAAATTTAACCTTTTGATTGTAGATATTGTTTTTTTGTGGGCAGGAAATACATACATACATATACCAAAAGAGAAATTGGCCAAAAGATAAGGCCAAAAAGCAGCGGACTAACGGTTAAGTCGGTGCGTGTACATTTTTATTTTTTATTTCATTTTTTCATAATTTTTTAGTTCATACAAACATACATACTTACATCTGTACATCCATATATGTACATATGTACATATGTACATATGTATGAATACATATTCAAAGAGTCGAATTAAGTTCATAAGCGACTGAAGAAGAAGACGACCAGCTAAAAGAACAATAACAATGGTAAAGCTCTCTCAAGAGCGACAGCAACAAAAAGAAAAAGAAGAACAAGAAGAACAATTTTATGAAAGTCACAGTCAAGGTCAGCATGCGTGCAAAGCGAGCGAGTGAAAGAATCCACTGCTGCCAACTTAGCTTTTTTCCCGTCAAATTATTGCTTCTTGAAAACTAAAATGGCTTTTTTTTTTTGGCTATTTTTGAATTTGATCTAGCTGTTTATAGCCGGTTTTGAGGGTAAATTTAGCCTTTTATTGCCCGGAAATGTTGGCAGCACTGAAAGAATCGCAGATCTGTTTTTGTTGTTCCGCGTATTCGTATATGTATTTGGGGTGGACCGACCTGCAATGCCTGCAATTGCCTGCAATGTGGGGACCTACATCACGCATACGCAGCGTTGTCACCCGACGTATGAGTAATTGTTGTGGTAAATAAATGCCATTGCCCCTTTTGTTTGTAATTTTAAAACATTTTGTTATTCAAAAGTCTTCTTCTTAAATATTTCGCTAGACATATAATATACAACATTAATATTTTAACGGTTTTTCGTTTTAATAATTGAATTCATGTGCTGAGGAGTTTGTTTATGTTGCCAGCTGGTCCACCCTAAGGAACATGTGTATGAACTTATGTATGTGTGCATTTACTTCCCACAGCTCTCCCCCCGCTAGCTTTCTACAACTGTCCTATGATAAGCCCGCAAAGAATTTCTTATTCGCACCAATGCAAAGCAGAGGAGCAAGCGAGAGGGAGGTAGTGCGTGTGCATGTGCATGTGCGTGTGTGTGGGTGCGGCAGCGGACAGTGATCAACAAGGAAGTGCACGAAAATCGAAGCAAGCTGAAGAAGAGGAAGAAGAAGCAATGGCAGCCGCATAAACACCAGGTTAAAAGCACGGCTAAAAGAAGGCAAACAAATGAAATCAAATCAAAAGTAATTTCGAGAGACCGTAAAAAAAATGACTCACTTGATCCCAACTGCACACCAACACCACAAGCACTAGCGCACACACACACACACATACTCGGCGGCGGCTCTCTCACACAAAAGGAAAACAAATGGCTAGGTCGGTCGTTCACCTGCCTTGGCTTTGCACAAGAGAGCGAGAGATAGGAAGAGCGAGCGCAGCAGCAAAAAGAGCCCCCGTTGAATTGGAAGAGAGTCGTTGTATGCGAAATGCCGGTTAGTGCCCCCCATTTGCCCCATTCCCCCCCACCTACATCCACACCACTCGCTCTCTTGCTCTTGCTCTCGCGTTCGCGTTGGGGTATTTCATAACGCTTCTGGTTTCAGTTGTTGCTGTTGTATTCGTGTCAATGTTCTATCGCCGTCAACGGCGCAGTCGGCGTCGCTGCCGCTATTGTGTTGTTGCTTTCGCTCTTGTTTAGGGTTTAATGACCGGTTGCCGGTTCTTCTTCGTTGTTTTTTTCTTTTCTTTACTTCTCCTCTTCTTCACCTCAGCTTTTCTCCCTCTCTTTCTTATTATTTTTATTTTTATTCGCTGTTGTTTTTGTTTTTATACTCTTCTGTGGCTTGTTTATTTATTCTTGCAACATCAACAACAACAACAACAACAAATACAATAACAAAAGCAATCTCCACTTTTGACGACTGTACAGTGAATACAAATGTATAAATAACAGGCGGCAAAAATAAGCTCGCATGCATATGCAAGTCGATGCGCAGGCGACAAAAGGGTTTCAAGCTAAAGGCCCACCCCACAAAATGTGCGGTTTCTATTCAACATTTAAATCTTAATTGGAAGTTAATATTATAAACAAAAAACTTTGCCATTTTATTATTAATACAAAGTCGAAACAAAATTATAATAGTTTCTTCTTTATTTTTATGAATCCTATTGACCCACGGAAAATTCCAAAAGGTTAATTTCATCTTGGGTTAAATTGACAAATTGCATGCATTGTTTATTGGTAAGTGCCCTTTCATTGTTTTCCGCACTTTCTGGGTTCACTCCTTTTCTTTTATGAGCACGACACGTTTTATTGATTGGCAAATTAAATATCGTTTCAGTTTTCCCAGCTCTGCTGACTCACGTAATCGTAAACGTAATTGACACACGTGTGGGGTGTGCAGCAACCACAACAACAACTGCTGCAACTTTCTGCTGTGCTGTATTTTTACTTTTCAGTTGTTTTTGTTGTTTGCTTTGCACTGTTTCTGTTTCTGTTTTTGTTGTTTTGCTGGCGACGGCGACGACGACGACGCTTCGCTTCCTCTGCCACCGTCAGCCGCGCTGCTGTCCTCTGCCGCCGTTTTGAGGTTTTATTTCTTTCGTTTTGGTTTTTTGCTTTTTTGCTTTTGTTTTAGCGCGCTCACAAATGTGTGTTAGTTGGCGGTCATTCACACCGAACGTGCCCTTTTGGAGAGGAGAGCGAGACAAGAGCGCCATCATCTCTTTCCTTCTCTCTCTGTCGTCGCTCTGTGCGCGACGCGCGCGCTAGTGTGTGTGTCTGGGAGCGAGGAGTATCTGTGTGTGGAACAGCAACTTCAACTTCAACTTGACGATTAACATTTTTCAATCTTTTCTCATATCTTTGGGTTGGGATTTTTATTGAAAAAAATAAATTATATTTCCCTTAATATTATATTTATTTTTATTTATTAATTTAATTAAAAATAATAAATTATTTATGGAACTCCTTTTTTGTGCTTTTTAATGAATTTAATTTTTTAGTTTTGTGACTTAATTTTTTGTCTGAAAGTTTAAAAAAAAATTGTGGTCTTCAAATTAAATAAGCTTAATTTTTAAATGTTGTTTTTTATACTGAAAATGTAATATTTACGTATATTTTTCCATTTTAAAAGTAACTTTAGTTGCAAAATATCTTCAGTATATTATTTGTTATTTCTATGAATCATTTAAAATTTATTAAGTATTTATTATTTATTTATATTTTCCCTTATACCTATTTGTATGCTTATGAATATTTTAAAAAACTCCTTTGTGGTGCTCTTTTTTGTGCTTAATTTAAATGCAGTTTGCAAATTTGCATTTGATTTGCCGGACTTCGACTGGAATTGACGTCATTATATGGGAACGGATTACGCAATTCCGGCAGACATCATCGCAAAACTGAACTGACTAATTTAACCGTACGTATCTCCTCCGCTCGCCCCAAAAGAGACCGAGGAGAAATGGTTAGAAATGGGGAGAAATGAGGGAGAAATGTGGTGGGAGGAAAGGGGCGAAAGCACCGCACCGAGGGGGCGGAATGGTAATGGGAATAGTGTAAAAGTAAAAGGTCATTGAACGAACATTGTACCTATTTCGTGGCGTGTGTGTCTGTGTGTGTGGGCGAATTGTTATTACTATTCGCCAGTTACACAAAAATAACAACAACAAAAAATATAACAAACCAAAAAAAAATATATATATACAAAACCGAACAAATGAAGAGAAGCCCTAACTTCTCCGATAACAGTCTCAAATACTCTATACAAATTATGGTTTATAAGATTGGAAGTAAGTTTTTTTTAAACAACATTAAGGTCTCACGGTATCACGGTATATATGTATGTACATACATATGTATCATGGTACAAGTACTTATCCTTATCTAATTATTTATTATACCTACTAGTTTATGTTTTGTTTATATAAAGGTGTACAAATAATGCTAAAATCACAAACAAAAGATTTAAACAATGTAATATGTGCATAAATCTTGTATTATAACTTAAATACTACTAATAAAAAATAAAACCACATATAATAATTGAAATTATTATATTTACGTTAAGTGAAAAGCTTGTTAAAAAAAACCTACAGTTATTTAAGGTTCTTCTTTAGATAATAAGACTTTCCCCGACTTTTTTTTAGGATTAAATATGTGTAAACTTTTTACATTTAAAGATATATGACTAAGAAGTTCTCTATTATATTAAAAACCACAAATAAAATAAGTTTATTTATAACATTTTCATTAGAAATAATAATAAGAATAATGTAAAAATTCCCAACTTTTTAAAACCCCCGAAAACCTCCAGAGCCTTTGTAGACTCCTTTACCCTCTGTATAGTTGGTTAGTTGGCTAGCTAATAAACCCCGTTTGTGGCGAAAGAGCAAAGCTGAGTAATAGCTTTTTGTATTCCGCACTCGAACGAGTCAACAACCGAAGAGTTGGAGAAATTTCGGGCAAATGAAGTGGAAGTGAAATGGTGAAACTCTGGCCAAGGAAAAGGGCCAGAGCCCGGAGATAGCAACGGATTCGATATTCCACATTCCCCAGCGTAACTCCCCAGATTATCAACAGATCAACAGATCATCAGAAGATGATCATCATCATACTCTTCAGATCCTCACAAGTCCAAAGGTCGCAACGTGATCACTCCATTTGCCATTTTTGTTGGCCAAAGAAAGCGGCCGAGAAATTGCTCAAGTTGCGAAAAAGAAGACGCAAATAAAAGTGCCAACCTGGCTTAAATGTGTATGTAAGTGTAAGTCCAGCAAATATCGGGTGAAACGAAAGGTGTCCAATTGTGACCCGATGCAGGATGATGATTCATTCAATCCCGCTCAGCTTTTCGGCAAAGTGCAATCCACGCGGAAGTCGTATACAAAATTCCAGCGTACACAAGCTCCAAGCTTGACGGGTTTTGCAACTGCAACCGGCAAATGGCGCCAGTTTTTTGTGGCCTTTTTTGGGAAATAAATTCTAATTTTAATTTGAAAACCTCTTAGAAACAAAAGCATTCAAACAGGGATTGAAACAAACTGTACAGGAAAACAGCAACCCTGAAGAGTAATTTCCATACAATTAGAAACGATGGAAGCGAAACGAAAATGTGTAAATAATCCTTTTCACTGAGTTAAATTCTTTCCTTTGCTTAATGGAAGCTGGAAAAGGGAAAAGCAGGCAGGCAGGCAGGCAATCAATCCCCACCAGCACATAATTAGTAATCATGACTAAGGGAATAGAGGAAAAGCGCGTGACAAAGAGGGTGACAGAGGGAGTAAATGAAACATATATATTATAGGAAAAGAGAGAGAGAGCGGGCGATGATAGGAAGAGTAAAAGAACTTTATCGAGGCACTGACCCTATGATTTATACTATATATATATTACGTATGTATGCGGCTACAAGATTTCCCCTTTTCTATAGCTACAAACTGGAGATAAGGAGAATTCCTTAGCCTTTTCCTTCCTTTCCCTACCACTCCTCCAGGGGGGGGGGGGATCAAGCAACTCTGTGAAACGCATGGAATGGAACAGCAACTGATAAGCCAGAGTTGTGTTTTCTCAGTACTCAGCCGCTCTCTCCTCAGGTGCTTCACCCACCTGAGCTGCCCCAAGTGAGGAGTGAGTTATTGTATATGCGCTAAATAAACCTCAAGTTCATTGGCATTCGATTAAAATGCAAGGAAAAATATAAGAAGAAAAAAAACTAAAGAAAAATGCAAAATGAAACAAAATGAAATGAAAATGAAACAGATATAAAAAAACAGAAGCAATATAGTCTGTGCAACCATGGGCCCTAGATTTAGCTTTAGCTCTAGCTGCTTTCCAAGGAAAAAGCAACAAAAATATGGTCATAACTATGGGAATCGTATGAGTGGCATCATTGCTTAGTCATCGCGAATTCGAATCTGAGATGGCAACAGACTTAATTCCAAGGAATTAGCTTAAAAAAAAAATTAAGTATTGGGAATATAAAGAGTAAAGTTCAGGGGATTCTTAGGATTATTTAGGCTTAAAGTTCAGGGGATTCTTAGGCCACTTAGGACCAAGGGTTAAATTTATTCTTTGTGGAGAAATATTTAATAAATGAATTATAAATTAAAGAGAAAGTAAAAGATTTTCCAAGCCTATCAATATGATATTGAAATTTAAATGAATATTACCCCCAGCTCAGCTGTTAATGACATCTTTAGAGAGATTTACCATCCAGAGATTGAATTTATTTTTTGAAAAATATGACAGCTGTCGTTACTAGGATTTTGGTAAGATTTTTTTGTGCATGGGTATTTTCTAGTTGCTGTTTTTCTTTTCTTCCTCTGAAGTGTTGCCTTAATTGGGCGCCCAGTTTCCACCCCTGGAGCCCCTGCGTGTACGTCTCTTTCTCGCACGTGTGCATGTGTGTGTGTGTGTGTGCCATGTAAAAACGGGGGTTACATGACATTGAAACCGAATTTGAAGGTTTCCCAAAAACGCTCTGTATCTGTATCTGTATCTGTGTCTGTGTCTGTGTGCCTTGTACCTCTTCTGGACTGGGCAAAGTGGTGGCTCCGCCGCTGCCATTGCCATTCCCGTTCCCACATCCATTCCAACCGTAAAAAAAACTAAAAAAAAAAAGATACAACAACATTAAAAACCGACACAAAACCAGAATAAAGCGTTGCCCCTTTTTTTTTTTGTTTTTTTTGGTTTTCTTCCTTATTTCTTTGGCTGTAAAGGCGAAAAATATACGCTGAAAATTTGTTGGAATCTCTCTGACGCCCTTGTCACTACATTTTTGGTCATTGGCCTCTCACGTACGCATGCACACATAGATACGGCACACACACACACACACACACACAGATACAGAGCCATATAGAGCCATTTGGGACTTGGTAACAAGCGGTGGCGTCGGCGGTGGCGGTGGCAGCGTCAGCGGCTGTCGTAAAGCAAGGAGCGCTACACGGAACGTAGCAAAAGCAAAACAATGCCCAGACCTTAACCTCCCTTCGCCACACACACACACACACACACACACCCTCTGGGAGCACCCCAAGTTTCCCCGAGTTCCCCCGGGCTCTCCCGGGCTTTGCCTGGCTCCCCAGGTTCCTCTTCTGATTCCCCACAAATCCCCCAGAGCAGCAGTCAGCAGTCGCCAAGTTCCAGGCGCTCGTCGTTATCGTGCGTTTGGTTTCACCAACAACACCAACAACACCAACAACAACACCAACAAGAAGCCACCCGCTACTCACACTCACATCCCCATGAGCACTCACACACACACGAGCAGCCAGAACACCCAACCAGGAAGAAGAAACCAAGCCAATAAAGTCATGCCCCAAATCTAGACGAACTGTGAATGCTCTTACTTTTGATTTGATATTTTTTTCCATCATATGGATACTGTATGTAATTAATATAATAGTTAGTTAAACCATTGATTGCTCAGAGAGAGGGTTTTGATACAATATTCCTTGCCTGGTTCTGCGGGGAGTGCTTCTAGGGAATACTTAGTGGTAAGGCTCCACTTACTACCATTCTTTATCCCATTTGCATACAAGAGTAACTCCAATTAGGTATTTTCCATGACAGTATTACATAATGTACAGGGTGCACCCAGAGGTACAGGGTGTACCCAGAGGTACAGGGTGTACCCAGAGGTACAGGGTGTACCCAGAGGTACAGGGTGTACCAAGAGGTACCAAGAGTATCTAGGGGTACAGAAAGAATATAGAGATCTAAGGAGCATCTAAAGGTACAGAGAGTATCTAGGAATTTGGAGAGTATCCAGAGGTACAGACAGTATCTAGAGGTTTAGAGAGTTACAATTGGCACATAATATTTCTAAAATCTGTAGAATATTTTACTAGAAATCTCAGCAGAATTGCAATTAACAAAAAGCTATTAGCTGTTAAAACAAAATGAAAATGTTCTATGGTTCTTCATATCTTCAAGTCTTCTTTATTAATTAATGGAATTTACCCATAATATAGTAAATGGTTAAAAAACAAATCAAGTTTACCATATAATAAGGGAATATTTAATATTCAAACTACATCTTATTGCAATAAATGAATAAATAATATCTGAAATAATAAATGATTTAAGTTAGGCAAGCTAAATTGAGGTAAAAAACTAGAGAAAGAATATAGGAAACAAAGAACTCTTATTAATATTAGTATTATTATAATATTATTCAATTATTATTATTATTTATTTAATGTTTTATTATTTATTAATATTACTATTATTTATTATTATCATTATTTATTATTTTTTTATTATTTTTAAGGAAATCATATTTTGTTTATTAATTTTTTTTTTTTTGTTAATTAAAAGATTATTTGGCTGTGCTATTATTATTAGTTTATTATTAATATTTAATATCATTGAAATATGAAAATTATAAAGGAAAAATGCCATAAAACCGAACATTTTACTATTATTATTAGCATTACACATTAATTATTATTACTATTTTAAAGAAAATAATTTTTTGTTTTATGAAATTACATGTTTGTTAATAAAATAAATATATACTTTTATTACTAATACTTTTAAAAATATTTAAATGACTTTATTATTATTTTTCTGTTTACCAAATTAACAAAAATTGGTAGTTGCATGTTTTGATGATTATTTTATAAGCAAAATTGTTTATTGCCTTTATTGTTTATTTAATAAGATCATTTTTTTAACATCTGCTTTGTTATTTGTATAATTTCAGTAGAATTTTAATAATAATAATTAATATACTACTATTTAATTCATTTTATTATAGGCCAAATAATATCTGGGAGCTTGTCAGAAATCTGGAAACAAATTGGAAAAACTGAAAATAGGAAAAACCTAAGGGGGAAAGTCGGAAAAAAAAAGAATAGGGTATCGTATCGCAACGCAAAGTGCTTCATTTTTTTTTTTCGAAATCATAGTCATTTCATCGACATTTCAGCATCAGCGATTGTTTATCAATGTGTAAATAAGCGGTGCGTGCGTGTGTGCGCGAGTGAGTGTGCGTGCGTGTGTGTGTGTGTGTGTGTGTGTGCGTTCCCAAAAAATTTCAATAGCAAAGGTCAATGAACTCGCTTGCGTGCGGGAGAAAGGGAGAGAGAAAGAGGGAAGACATGAAGAGAGAGAGCGCGCCTTACTCTCTTTGCTGTGGCTCTCTCTTGCTCCCCGTTGCCGCTCTCTTACTCTTTTCCTCTTTGTTGTTGTTGTTGTGTTTGGTTGAATTTGCGCGCGCTTCGCTTCCTCGTTGCGTTTCATTCATAAACAGAGAGCGGCGAACTCGGAACTCGAACTCGAAACTCAGCTCGAAACTCGAACTCGAAACTCCACTCCGTTGGAGTTACATATCTCGGCCAGGCCAACGAACTGGGCTTTGTTCTTGCCACCCAATACAAAAACAAAAAAAATACAAAAAAACAAGAAAAAAACACAGCAAAAGGCAAATGGCAAGCGCCACCCACCAAGCACCCTTAAACCCCTTAAACTTAACCCAGTCTATAAGGCAGCCGCCGTACACACACAAGCCCCCCCCTCCCCCACATCATTGGCCAATTATAATGTCATCATTAGAGGCCGGAAGGTGTTGAGCTATTTACGTAAATTCCTTTAGCCATTTAAAGGCCTAAATAATTAAATAAACTTTAACTAACTAAGGTATATCATTGGAAAATGCATGAGGGAATTTCTATTTAATTTTCAAATATATTTTATAACTTTAAGCAATATTCTGGATTATTTATAGGACCTTTAAGGAACCTCTTTATGTTAGAGATTTATGAATTATTATTAAACTTCAATTTAATTAAATACTTGCATTTAAATAATATAAAACACCAAATAGAATACAAAATAGAATAAATACAATTACTAGAGTTTTAAAACAATAATTCCAGAGTTAAACTATGAATATTTATGGTTTTGTTGTAAAAAGTTCTATCAATATATCTTCTATCTATGTATCTTTGCGTTATTTATAAGCTTAAACGTCAGTTTCGTAAGCCGCAAAAAAAAAAAAATAAAACGTATAATAATAATAAACATAATCTATCATAACATAACATATCTAATTGACGTTGTGGTGATTATTATATTACTTTAAATACTATTTTTCAATAATATTTGACCACAAAAAACCATATATTTTGGAGTCTATATTATTGAACAGCATTTTCTATACTTTGATGTGAAAAAACTCCCCTAAATTAAAGTTCTATGTAATACGCCCTTTGTATTCCTGTTTTTCCTTCCATTTTTAAGGCAATTACAATATTTCATTAAATCATGAATCATATTAATTACACAATCTTTATAATTTTTAACCATGAAGTTTATACCTCTATTCATTTATGGAAGTATAGAGATCAGAGGAACTTCCAATATGTTATAAGGAGTATATGATGTATGTGTTTATGTATCTCATATTAAATTTATCATCCCAGATACTCACATACTCCCAGAATTGTTTATTAATATCGATATCAAAATATCGATTTCATTTCCTATAATTTCGATACCCAGTACGTAAATATATTAAACAATTTTTTTCTATACAAAATATCGATTTAATACCCGATCATTTCAATACCAAATACATAAATATATTAAAAAACCTTTTCTTTTATACAAAATATCGATTTAATTGGCGATAATTTCGATACCAAGTACGAAAATATATTCAAAATATCGATTTCATTTCCGATAATTTCGATACCAAGATCAGGATAAGATTGCAATAATTATTATATAAAAGGGGCAGGTGATCGAATCAATAGGGGTGATCCCTCAGGGGCTATATCCTTTTCAGACTGTGGAGGGCATCCGTGCCGGAAGGAGGTGGGGGCGGTGGGGGTATTGTAGGTACTCACTTCAATTGGTCCCGTTGCAGCGGTGGCATCTTTGTGGCATTCGGCTGGCGCTCATTTAGTGCGGCCAGCGTTTGCGAATACCGATGATAGTGATCGATAACCGATAGTCAATATCGATACCGATGACGATGGCTGCTGCTGCGGTGGAGATGGTGCTGGGGCGATATCCATGCTCTGCCAGCAAATGCACTTCTCTCTTATTATTTTTTGTGTTTAGGATGTTTAGGAAGTTAATTAATTATTATGTTTTGTGGTTTGTTTTATATTCACTTTTTCATAGCTTTGGCTCTTACATATATTTATTTATTTTTTGCTTTCTTTTTGTTGCTTGAAAGACACACACACAAATGCATAAGCTTTGCTTCTTTATTTCTTTCGATTTTTGTATATTTTTTGGGACTTTTTGGGGACTTTTTGAAACCCTCTGATTTTGACCACGGTTTTTTGTTCACTTTAGTGTAAAAAATTGCCGGTTGTTGTTGTTTTGTTGATTCAAGTCGGCGGCAGCTGTTGATTTGTTGTATTTCCTCATTTTCTGGCAGATTTTTAGTTAGATTTTCCTCTACTTTTTCTTTTTTTTTTGTTGGGGGTTTTGGGGGATGGAGGGAAAACGTCAGCTGCAACACAAACACACACGTAAAAAATATTATTAAAAAAAATGTATATGAAGTGAGGGCCAAAATGTCAAATGCATTTGTTTAAAAAGCAGATTTTTTTGGAAAAATGTATTATTTATAATTTGAATTTTTTGTATTAAATTTCTAGCACACACACACGCACACACACACACAGTAGCATGCACACAAAACAAAAACAAATCGCAGAGAGAATCCCTCTTCAATCTCTGGTTAATAATCAATTAATTAATTTGCTATTAGTGCTTTTTTGTTGTTGTTGTTGCTGTTGTTGCATCTTCTTGTTGCACTTGTCATTTTGGCACACACACAAACACACACGCAATGCACTTGAGCGAGAGAGCGGGCGAGAGAGAGAGAGAGAGCGAGCGAGTGGGGGCGATGGTTTTTCCCTTTTTCCACTGAATTTCCACTTTATTTATCCAATCTTTGTGGCTAGAAGACACACACACACAACTCTTTGCTGGCCGCCAAAGAATAAAAAACGTTAAAAAAATAGATAGATATTTTAAGAAATTTTTCTTTTGTTTTTTTTTCCAGATTTTTTGAACCCACAACGGAAAATATCGTTTGATTTTCGGATGCGGCTTCCGGGGCGCGCGACAAATTTTTTTCAAAAATTTTTTTTCGAATGGCTCGCTTGCACTTGTATTTATAGGTTTCCGCCAAAGCCGAACCGAGCCGAAGGCTGCCGATTGGACGCTCTCTCTCGCAAGAGAGATAGGGAGAGAATGTAAATGTCAGCTGCGATGGCGGCGAAAGCAGAGCGCCGGCTTTTTTAAAGAGAGATAGAGAGTTGTATGAGGGGCGCCAATCTATCGATATATTATCGATATCAGCCATGCTGTGACTAGATTTAGCTGGTTCTTTAACCAATGCCCGCCAGAGGGCGCTGGCATTAACTTTAACAGTTTACCAGAGCAGGGGAAAACTCGTCAGCTAGGTGGCGCCACATTCATGAACTTAGCACGTTTCTCCATAATTTAATTAATAAATTAATGTATAACAGTACATAACTGCTTATCTAGAATTTGAACTGCTTTCACTGCTTACTAAAAACTTTTCGTAAGGGTAAAATTTATTTAAAATCTGTGAAAAAAAATACAATACAGTGTGAACTATAAAAATAAAAAGAAAACCAATATAAAATATATATGTAATAATATAAAGTAATTTCTTTTGTTTAATACATTTTAAAATTAATCATATAGATTCAAGTTTATAAGTGAAGAAATAAACAAATTATTCAAGATTGGATTGAAATAATATGGATTTGAAAAAGTCACCTAAGGAGCTATCCATATATTACGTAATATCGTTTTTGATTATCTTTATAGCTATAAATATTATGCTTAAATTACATTATTTTGAAACCGGCACAACATTATTATTTCTTTAATCTAAAAAAAAAAAAATTAAGGAAAAATCCAAAAATTATATAAAAGACAAATTAAGTCTATTTTGAGTCTCTTACATTAATTGATTTTGTTAATATTAATATTTATTTAAGCTAATAACTTACAATAAATGGATCAAAAATACAAAATTTAAATAAAAGACAAATTTAGTAAAATTTGAAGCATTGGTTAGTAGCAATTTGTAATTGTTACGAAAACCAGAGTTTAAATAAATAAATAAATAAATAAAAATTTGAAGCTTTGATTTCGTTCATAGATAGATTTAATGTTTGTTTATCTACAAGACAATAAAATGCATTAAAAAAAATCGAATTAACTTATAAGATAATAAAATTTATTATTATTAAATTAAATTAATCAAGACAATAAAAAGTATTAAATTAAAATTTAGTTAAAATCAAAGAACAAATCCGCTCTTCCGTGTTATCACACTGGCTCATGGTATAACTATACAAGGTGATCTCGTCAACGACGTTGAGGACTCTTAATATATTTCTCTCTCTCCGCTCTCAGAGATATGAGTCCTAAAAAGAGCGAGCAAACGTTATACGTTGCTTTCTTCATTTTTTGGCTTAAACGAATTTTATTTAAAAAAAAAGAAAATTCGTCCGACAAACGACTGACAAATAGAGTCGCAAAAGGAGGGCGGCTCTCTTGACGAGGTTACCTTGTACAGTTATACTATGCTGCCTCTAATATAACACACGCACACACACACAGTCGCATTTTGCTTACGTCAAGCGACTTTGCTAGTGTTGTACATCACGTTGTTTGCTTACGTTGCCGGTCAGTGTGACCAGCTGCCTGCGCATGGAAAAAAATTTACACTTTCCGACGAATTTTAGCCTCAAACCACCACAAGTCCGGGCCGTGGAGGAGCACTCTCCGACTCCCAGCAGTATATATTTTTTTATCTGGGAAATCCCTCTCTCTCTCTCCACACCCCACACACACCCCCCCCCCCACACGCGGTGGCATGACAGTCTCCAATGCAGTGGACCAATTCACGATGCTCACCGGCGACCGCTCCAAGATCAAGGATTTGCTGTGCAGTCGCCTCACAGAGTGTGGCTGGCGGGACGAGGTGCGACTGCTGTGTCGCACCATACTGGTGGAGAAGGGCTCCAACAATAGCTTCACCGTGGAGCAGCTTGTCTCGGAGGTGACGCCCAAGGCCCGGACCCTCGTCCCGGATGCGGTAAAGAAGGAGTTGCTCATGAAGATACGCACCATACTGACGGAGAACGAGAACGACGACGACGACGAGGATGATGACGACGACGAGGAGGCCGACGAGCCAGAGGATGAGCCCTGAGCCGGGAGAGGAAGAGAGGAACTACCATTACTATATTAGGACTACTACTATGACTACTACTAGGCTCCTTAAGATCACATACATTTTTCACGGATTATCTTCCCTTTTTATTAAATTTTCATTCAAGTATTCACTTACACTTTAATTATTCAAATTTATTTTGTACGTTTTTATACATAAATCCCCCTCAGGTTGGGGAACACACACACACGCATGCAGGCAGGCAGACATACACATATTCAGTCGGGTGTGGGACACACGGAGCTGTTGCTGGCAAAGTCAAAGCCCTCGGGATCGGGTATCTCAATGAGGGACTTGGGTACAATGGTGAGGGGTGCGCCCATGCCGGGCAAAAGGTGAGGAGGAGGAGGAGCAGGCGGAGGAGCCGTCGTTGTCGTCTGTGGAGGCTGCAAATGCTGCTGCAACTGCTGATGCTGCTGCTGCTGCTGCTGTTGCTGTTGCAGGGCTTGTGGCGGCGGCGGCGGCGGCAGACTGGCCCCAACTGAGGATGTGCTGGTGGGTGGATTGGTGATGCTGCTGCTGGGCTGCGAGTACTTGCGCACCCACTCATTGGGATGCATCTTCTTCTTGTGATTATGCATGTTGGCATGCGACTTGAAGGTGCGCGTACAGAACTGACACTGATACAGATCGATGCCCGTGTGGGTGGCCATGTGCTCCTGTCGAAAGAGAGAGATTATTCTACTGAGAGACTCCTTCCTCCAGCTTGATACTCACGGCCAGGGCGCGCGGCAACTTGAACTCCTTGTCGCAGAGACTGCACTTGTGCCGCTTGGCGGAGTGATGGTACCGCATGTGGCTGCTGAGTGCGGCACGGGATGACTTCTCTGCATTGCAGAGCAGGCATCGGTACTTAGTGTCGCCGTCGCGATCATCGTGGCGTGCCAGATGCTTGCGCAGGCTCCGCTCGTCCCGCAGCCAGCGGCCGCATAGGGTACACTGCACCTCCGCCACGGGCCCGTCCGGATGCAGGGCCTTCTTGTGTATGAGAAAGTTGGCCTTGGAGCGAAAATGTGTCCCACAAATGTCACAAATGATGGGCGTAAAGTCAGCGGCATGCATGCGCTTTACATGGGCACTCAGCTCGAATTTGGTGCGGAATCTACAGAGAGGAGAGAGAGAGGAGGAAACCATGGGAATTAGTAATAGAACCCTCCTCGCAGTAGCACTCACGTCTTGCCGCAATCCTCGCACACCTCCGGCCGCTCGGTGCCCTTGTGCCCCTTGAGATGCATGGTCAGCAGGAACTTCTTGGCAAAGCGCGCCTCACAGATGGCACACTGATGGACCAGCTCCTGTTGCTGCGAATGGAAGCGCAGCATGTGCATCACCTGGCTGTTGCGATTGAGGAAATTCTTGCGACAGCTCTGGCAGCTGAAGTACTGCGGATCCTTGTGGCAGTGCAGGTGGTCCACATATAGCGTACGCTTCTTGTAGCGATTGTTGCAGCACTTGACAAAGCCGGTGCAGTCGTGCTCCACGCGAAAGTGGCGCTTGAGATCGTTGAAGTCCTCCAGTGGGGCGGCGCACAGGGCACAGTCCAGCTTCACATTGGCGGCTATGTAGTCGTCCATCTCCTTGATGCTGCTGCGCTTGACGGGCGCATCCGTGGTGTCGGCGTCTTCGTCGCCCGGCTCCTTTTTGATCTTGGGCCGACCGCGCTTGCCACCGCTTGGCTTGGCCTTTGCCGTGGAGACGCCAACTTCATGACCTGTGGGCCGCCGACGCATGCTCTCCTTCTCCGCCTCCGCCGCTGCCTGCTCCTCCTCCTCGTCCTCATCTTCTTCGTCCTCCTCCTCCTCATCGTCATTGTCCGCTCGCTTTAGCTCTCGGAGGCGCGCCCGCGACTCGCGTAGCGACAGCTCGCCGGCCATCTTGGGCTTGGGCTGCTTGCGCTTCTCGTACTTCCGCTTGATGATCTGCTGCGTCTGCTGCAGCGGCGTCTTGCGCGGCCTGCCCCGCCGCCGTGGCTTCACCGGATCCGGCTTGGCCTCCTCGCCCAGCTCGGACTGATAGCCCGATGGCTCAAAGTCCGGCTCAAAGGTGTCGCCGCCGCCATAATCGCTGTCCTTGTCATCGCCGGCGGACATGGCATCGATGACCGGCTCGCAAAGTATATGATCCTTGATGTCGTCGCCATCAAAGCCCAGCTTGGGCTCAATGGGCGTTTCCGTGTTCCATACCACCATGGCGGGCTCTGGTTCTGGATCAGCTAGCTCCGGGAGCTCGGGCATTTCCGTCTTGAGCTGCAAGGAGCGGTGCAGGGAGCGCTGCTTGTCCGCCACCATGTTGCAGAAGAGCTCGATGTCGCCCAGCTGCTGCCAGCAACGCTGGCACAGGCTGGTGGACACCGCATCGTTGGCCACCAACTGGACACGGCACAGGGGAGGGAGGGGGAGAGATATTGAAAAGGGTTTTCTTTTTTCTCGCCCCCCTCTTCGGAGGGGGGGCCAAAAACTACTACTACTCACCACCAGCTGCAGATGCCGCTCGATCAGCAGGGCCGGCTGCATTTGCATGGCCGCCACATCCCGCCCGAAAATGGGCACACCGTGCTCAGCATCCTCCAGACAGAGTCGGCATATCATCTCATAAAATAAAGACACAAATCGTCGTTAAATGCAAAACAGCGCAGCTGTTTTTTTGATTCGTTTGCTGAGTTGTTGGCGCTGGCGTTGCCGGACTGTGGCTGCAATGCTGCGGAGCTGCCACTGCTAAGCAACACAGAGATGCGCAAAGAAAACCCGCTAGAAAGCACGCTAGAAACCCCGCCAGAAAACAAAGTACTAGCTAATTATGGTTAATCAAAGATTAAATTTTATATTTCTAACTAACAACACATATTGGTGGGGGGGGGGGAAAGGGGGGTGTAAAAAAAGCTTCATAAACATTTGGAATTTTGGACAAGAAGCCCTAGGTTAAGTTCAATCTAGAGCTATCTGGTTACATCTAACGGAGAGAAAGTGCTCCCATAATTACTTGGTTACTACTACTTCTTCTCTAACTTCAGTTTCATCAGCTGAAACCACATTTTGATTTGGATTGAGCTCCTCCGGCTTGGGATCAGTGGAAGTCTCGATTTTCGATGGCTTCGGCAATGATTTTTTGGGCTTGCGTTTTGAGCTCAGCTCCATGCACATCAGTGGATCGGACTCAGATATGTCCGCATCGTTCGGGCATAAGGTGTGATCATTCTCATCAGCTTCGCTTCCCAAAATCTTCTCAATTTCATTAACCAGGTCTTCTGTTTTCGCCTCCTTTTGCAGCCTATCCATTCGCATATTAGCCAACATATCGTCGACTCTGGGCGGCGCCACCGGAACGGCAACCCCTGGACGCTCGCCCCGTGTGAGTAGGTAATCATCTACCACAGCCATTATATGTCTCACCGCGAAGCGCAAGATCTGGTCAAAGCAATCTACAATCGCAATCGAGCCATCGATAAGAATATGCTCGATGGCTCGCTCGTTGTGGCTGAAAAAGGAGTGCAGGAACTCCTCGTAGATCACCTGACTGCCGGCACCAACTGTGGGCAGGAGCCAGAACAGGAAGCCCAGCTTAAACTCACTCACAAAGGGAACACAATCGGCCAGGTCCGTGGAGATAAAGTCAAACATCGAATAGACCCCGTAGACGGTCCAATAGGTTAGCCAGATACACTGACCCTCGGGGTCGTTGGGGGGACGCTGCACGGCGTTCAGGTATCTGAATGAAGCGAAGGCCGGATAGAAACATCCCACCGTCAGGGAGATAAGGCGCACAATGTTTTCATAACTCATGATAAACACTGGTATTTATGGTGCGTTATTTGAAAAATTTTGTAAAATTTTAGGTTTTTTTTCTTAAAAGTTCTAATAGGAAATAATATTATTATACAGACGACTGGCTACGTTAACGACGTACAAAGTTGTGATGGGATTCGTTGTTAAACTCTAAAGACTATATGTTCATGGATAGCTTGTTATAACCTAAAATATTCGAAATGACTTAAAAGATATATTAAAAGAAATATCCTCAACTTTATTATATAAATTTAATATTTTCATATTCAAAATAATAGAGATATATTCTTTTTATTTCCCTTTGTTATTTATTAACTTTTATTATTATTATTAAATATTTATTATTATTTATCAGTAAACCAATATGTTTATTAATTACAGATATATAAAAATGTCACTGCGATAAAAAACCTAAACTGGCTAGAGATCGATGTGGCAACTCTGTTCCCTAGAGCAGTGTTGGTTAATGCGAAAAAGAGTCACTTTAATTCAGTGTTGCCAACTTTTGCTTTACCAGCACTGGAAAATGCTATGAAGATTTTTTAATTTTATGTATGGAGATACTCCATGAAGTTTTGCCAATATTTTGTTCAATTTACAAATTGCTCTAATGAAGCGATATTTTTTCTCTTTTCATTTTCAATTATATTCTGAATCAAAGTATCGATAAACACATATTAATAATCCGAAAAAAATCATTTAACGAAAATAAAAAGCCAGAATTCCCGCTGCCCGCTGTTTTAAAATTTTTCTAGCAAATGGCCTTTAGAAAAAGCCAGATTTGACGGGAAAAAAGCGACTCTGGCATCACTGCTTTAATTTAAAAACAAGACGCGAAACCTAAAAATCGAAAAACAATTAAAAAAAATACAAAAAACATGAGACGAGTAAGCTCCGCCGCCCTTCTGGCCAATGCCAATGTCCCCACCGAGGCCAACAAGTCCTGCGAGGATATATCCGACATCGATCTTAACGAAGTGCCCGCCCGGCTGGAAGCCACCATGAAACCGTCCTCCAATGAGTGTTCCAGTGGCGTCAGTCTTTTCAATCTCAATTTGGAAGAATGTAAGTGGTGCTGTTGTGCTGCTTATTTACCATATTTTACCATTTTCCCTATCTATATTTTCCAGTCATGGTAGATTCCACCATGGTGGACTCGGTGCAGATCCACAAGGAGCGCGCCGAAAAGGAGCAGGAGAGGTGGATGAAGCTGGTGTCGGACGTTCTGAAGCTGACCAAGGAGAATGCCACCAAGGAGTACCACTTTGAGCCACGGGAGGAGCAGCAGCGCTATCTCAAGGAGTGCCCCAATCTGCAGAACTACTTACGCGGCACCCTGGCGTTCGTCAACCGCGGCTTGAGGTACATTGAGTACCAGCGTGACCTCTTTAATGTACAGACCGAGATTGTGGAGCATGTGCGGTTCCAGTTGAACAGCCAGGTGAACAATGCCATGCACCAGAATCTAGCGGGCAAGCGGGAGCCATAGCTGAAGTCCGAAATTAGAGGTGGAGAAATCGATTAAAATCGATGTTCTCATAGAAAAATATCGAAAACTTCGATTTAAAATCAATTTTCTCATACAAAAATATCGAAAACTTCGATTATTCTCCATCTCTAATCGAAATATTCCTTTATTCACTGTTATTTTCTTCATTTACGATTACAACTTAAAATAAATTGAAATGTAAATGTTTTTTTGAAGATTCGCAGCTATTATAAATGTGCTAAAGATAGGGGAGATACCTTTTATGAAACAAAAGTTAATACTTTTTGTCCTTTTTGCTCCTCTTTTAAATTTAGCATATTATCCGTTTTGAAATAAGGTAAACTTTGGCTTTTAGAAGTACCTAGTTAAAGAAACTTTGCTTGAGCCTACTTAATATTGCTTATTTTACATTATTTAGCCTTTAAACTTTCCCTTTCGTTCCTTCTCACTCTAATCAGAGCACTGGATCTACCTGGAATTCTTGCTCTCCCTTTCACTCTCATGTTTACAGGCCCAAAATTCATGGCTAAAAACAACAAATGAAACATAATTTTTAAAGAAAACTGTTAGCATAAATATGCCTGTATGTAAACTGAAAATAACAAGATTGGTTTGGTTTACAATTCTACTCTACTTAGGCGTTAGGTTTATATTAAACTGTGTGTGTGTGTGTGTTTGTGAAGATGGAGTAGCTGCCGCTGCTGTTGCTGCTCTTGCCTATTCCTTGTTCCAAGCGGCCAGGTACTTCATGAGGTCGGTGAGGCTCTCGAAGTCGGTGCGGCTGGCGGGCGGCTCATCCTTGGTAATCCGCGGCAGTGCGTGGCCCATTTTCAGTCGAAACTCCTGGAACTAACCCCAAAAAGGGAGAAGGAGAGATGTTAAGACGGCAAGAAAACCCATGGATCTGCACTAGCTCACGTCTTTGGCCCCGCTCAGCTTCCAGAAGCCATAGCAGAAGGCACCAGTCCCCAGCACGGCGTACAGTGTTCCCCAGCCGAGGGCACGCATGGCCAGGGTGGCGCCCTCGTCCATCAGGATGATGCCCTGCCGGGTGCCCGCCTGCTGGAGAACCTTACTGTCCGCCTTCTTGGCGGTGGAGAGGGTGCGCGAGAATCCAAATAGTGCGGATACACCGCCCACCAGACCCAGGAAGGCGGCGGCTGCAGAGAGGAGAAAAAAAGAGGAGCATTTTAGAGGTCACAGGCTCCGGGAGAACGCAGGGAAGCACTTACCCTGGATGCGAAACTTGCGTTGCTTCTCGGCCGCCACTCCATCCGCATTGGTGCCGGCCTCGCTCATCGTTCCTTCAGTCCCTATCCGGCTGCCCTTGCTTCTTGTCCTGAATTATTTTTATTGTCGTAATTCCCCAAAACAAACAGCTGATCGCTAGAGGAATTTGACCGGTTGGAGCTATCGATACTATCGATACTATCGTATTATTACAACGGCGACTCGCGAGTGCCAACATTAATCGATATTCTATATACAGATATTCTTACAGGTTGATTTTGTATATTTTTGTATGCCCTTTATTGCCTTATTTCTGTTAATTATACCACCCCTTTCCTACGACATTTTATAACCTTATTTTTAATGTATTTTGTCTCGATATATTCGCAAGCAGACTGTCAAAACATCTCGATAGTTGCGAAAGAATATTAGAATAAATTATTATTAACATTATTTTTATTTTATAATATTTATTTATTTATTATACCCTACAAACATATTAAAACCTATAAAATACATATATATTATGGTATCGATAGTCGCATAGCAAACCAAACTTAAGCGATAGTACCATCGATATTAGGCCTGCTCTAGCGTGGGCTGCGTCTTAGAGGTGGCCATCGATGTTTTCAAATGAATAAAATTATTATTTTCGTTGTGAAATACATTTCTTAAAATGCACAAATTGAATGAGATAAAAATTAAATATTTTATAAGTGTAAGGGACTATCTGATATCATGAATGGTTCTGTAAAAGGGAAAAGCTTAGTACAAGTTGCTGGATGGTTCTGGAAAAAGGAAAATGCTTGAAAATTGTGCTTTCACGCGCAGAGTTGCTTGTGAAAACATTCGATGGTGGTCACGAAACAATCGATAGTGTCGATGTTATCGATGGGCCACTCGATGTTTCCGCACCGCGTTTTCACAAAACAGTACTGTATTCTTATCGTTTTTGCGCGAATCCGTTATAGAATGCACGTCGTAGGCGGAGAAAACACAAACTGATTGTTTACCCAACCGGTCTCCGCTCCTTTCTGTTGATTTCCGTTGCGTCCGATCCTCGCCTCCTCCGCATTTTTCCCCCAACCGCATCGCCAGCACCGCCAGTGGCGAAGTGTAGGTGAAAAGCAAAGTGTGACGACGCAGGCAGCAGCAGCAGCAGCGGCAGCGCCAGCAGCCCACCAGCGAAACAAGCGGAATTTGCGCGGACGCAGCAGCGGTGGTTAGTGGCATCCGGCAGCCAGGATGAGCACCACAACGGACTCGAAGGCGCCCCTGCGCCAGGTGAAGCGCGTACAGTTTGGCATTTTGTCACCTGATGAAATTGTGAGTGCAGCCGCCGCAGCAGCAGCAGCAACAGTTCCCCCTCTTTGCCCGTTCCCGTTCCCTTTCGTCTGCAACGACGCCATATTGAAAATGAAATAGTATCGAAAATTCGACGAATTCGCAATCGCAAATCGCAACCATGGAATATGCACATAATTAAGGGATTAATATCCATCGGATAGGTTTATCTTTTCGGGGTTAAGGTTGGCTTTATGTGTGTGTGTGTATGGGTTACCCCTTATATTCGAAGGATTGCCATCTGGGGAGATCCTTATGTATGGAGTGAGAGAGAGTGGTGTGTAGATCAGTGGTGCCCAAGCCAGAATTGCATTTGTGTGAGAAATAGAACAAAATAGGCTAGATATGAGTAAGGAAATAGCTAACATTAAGTTTAATATGCTACACAAATATCTTTGACTCCAAAAATAGCTATTTATATCTCTGAAAGTATCTAGATTTAGACATACAACTGCAAAAAGACCCCACTGACACGTTATTTACCTTCTGTGCATACTGTAAGTATGCCAGTAAAGGCCAGACGGGGACTTGCAAGTCGGTACATTGGGCACCCCTGCTTTAGGAGCTAGATATACTAAAGCCTACAAATAACTGGATACGTGCGATAAATAAGAGTAAGAGCATTGACTAGAGTCTATATATCTGAATAAATGTATCTATTTAATTACCTATATTTAAATTTACAATTTTGAGGTCCCGTAAGCTAGGGCGTTGAGCACCACTGCTGTAGGCGGAAGATCTACTAGTAATTAGACTTGAAAACTTGTCATAAATAAGATCAAGAGCATTGTCTAAAGAGTATATATCTTAGTAAATGTATTTATCTATTTTCCTATATTTAAATTTGCAATTTTGCTTACCCACGAGTCAGGGCTTTGGGCACCTCTGCTGTAGAAGCAACTAATAAACCTAAAGCCTACAAATAACTAGAAACTTATGATAAATTCATTCAAGGGCAGTGACTAGAGTCTATGTAAATTCATATATCTATCTATCTATTTATCTATTCAACTATATTTTAATTTACAATGTTGAGGACCCGTGGTTTTGGGCACCCCTGCTATAGGAGTTGGGTCTTCAAGTAAACTGGCCTAAAGCCTACAAATAACTGGAAATGTACGATAAATTAGGTAAAGGGAATTAACTAGAGTCTATATATCTTAATATATGCATTTTTATTTATATTTAAATTTACAATTTTGCTTCGGGCACCACTGCTGTGGGAGTTAGATCTACGAATAAAATTGCCTAAAATGTACAAATAACTTTAAATTTACGATAAATTAGATCAAGGGCATTATCTAGTAATTTATATTTAAATTTGCAATTTTGGGGACCCGTGAGTCAGGGCTTTGGGCACCACTGCTGTAGGAATCAGACTTGAAGCCCACAAATAGCTTAAAAACTTGTGATAAATAAGATCCATTGACTAGTCTCTATATATATTGCTATATTTAAGTTATACAATACAGATCTTAAGAATTTAGCAAAATATATAACAATCTACTAAGAACAACAAATTATGTAATACTTTTTACCTAAATTATACAAATATTTACTTAACTTGGCAGTTCCTTGAACTTAGACTTGCATGATTCATGAAGGAATAGATGGAACATGTATAGGTTTTAGGTTTTAATAACTTTTATTACTGAGTATTACTGATTTCTTGTGATTTCGTGCACTTCACCCGAGAGGTATCAATGGCTTTTCGTATGAAGAACACTAGACACAATGCCTTCTAGGGTTCTTTTTTCAAAGAAATTTAAAGCAAAGGTAATGCGACTGTCACTGGAACTGTCACAGAAATTAATAATTCTTCTATAAATATATTTCACCAACAAAAACTTGCGATGTTCCATGGAATTGTTAGCAACAAAAGGTTATAATGGCATAATATTGGTTGCGACGACCCTTTGGGACAAGTTCTTTACAATATATCCCTTAAAACTCATGAATATGCCCATGAATGCCCTAAGAAGTCTCTTCCTAGCCGTCCTTATTCACCCTGACCCACCTTATGACCCAATTGATATCAAAGAACCCTTGACTTACTCTTACTCTCTCTTCCCCCTTGCAGCGCCGCATGTCCGTCACTGAGGGCGGCGTCCAGTTCGCCGAGACAATGGAGGGCGGCCGACCCAAGCTCGGTGGCCTCATGGATCCCCGGCAGGGCGTCATCGACCGGACATCGCGGTGTCAGACCTGCGCCGGCAACATGACCGAGTGTCCGGGCCATTTCGGCCACATTGATCTGGCCAAGCCCGTGTTTCACATTGGATTCGTCACGAAAACCATCAAGATACTGCGATGCGTGTGCTTCTACTGCTCCAAGATGCTGGTCTCGCCGCAGAATCCCAAGATCAAGGAGATCATGGTCAAGTCCAAGGGACAGCCGCGCAAGCGCCTGGCCTACGTGTACGATCTGTGCAAGGGCAAGACCATATGCGAGGGCGGCGAGGACATGGACCTGACCAAGGACAACCAGCAGCCGGATCCGAACAAGAAACCGGGCCACGGAGGCTGCGGTCACTACCAGCCGTCCATTAGGAGAACGGGGCTGGATCTCACCGCCGAGTGGAAGCATCCGAATGAGGATTCGCAGGAGAAGAAGATTGTGGTGTCGGCGGAGCGTGTATGGGAGATCCTGAAGCATATCACCGACGAGGAGTGCCTGCTCATGGGCATGGACCCCAAGTTTGCGCGTCCCGACTGGATGATTGTCACTGTGCTGCCCGTGCCGCCTCTCGCCGTCCGTCCCGCCGTTGTGATGTTCGGAGCGGCCAAGAATCAGGACGATTTGACGCACAAGCTGTCGGACATCATTAAGGCCAATAACGAGCTGCGCAAGAACGAGGCCAGCGGAGCGGCGGCGCATGTCATTCAGGAGAACATCAAGATGCTGCAGTTCCATGTGGCCACCCTCGTGGACAACGACATGCCCGGCATGCCCAGGGCCATGCAGAAATCGGGCAAGCCGCTGAAGGCCATCAAGGCGCGTCTCAAGGGCAAGGAGGGCAGAATTCGTGGCAATTTGATGGGCAAACGTGTGGATTTCTCCGCCCGCACGGTCATCACGCCGGATCCCAATTTGCGCATCGATCAGGTGGGCGTGCCGCGGTCCATTGCCCAGAATCTGACCTTCCCCGAACTGGTCACGCCCTTCAACATCGATCGCATGCAGGAGCTGGTGCGGCGCGGCAACTCGCAGTATCCCGGTGCCAAGTACATTGTCCGCGACAATGGCGAGCGCATCGATCTGCGCTTCCATCCCAAATCCTCGGACCTGCATCTGCAGTGCGGCTACAAGGTGGAGCGGCACTTGCGCGACGACGATCTGGTCATCTTCAATCGCCAGCCCACGCTCCACAAGATGAGTATGATGGGGCACAGGGTGAAGGTGCTGCCCTGGTCCACGTTTCGCATGAATCTGTCCTGTACCTCGCCCTACAATGCCGATTTCGATGGCGACGAGATGAACCTCCACGTCCCGCAGTCCATGGAGACACGTGCCGAGGTGGAGAACATTCACATAACGCCGCGGCAGATCATCACGCCGCAGGCGAACAAGCCCGTCATGGGCATCGTGCAGGACACCCTGACGGCGGTGCGGAAGATGACCAAGCGTGATGTCTTCATCACGCGCGAACAGATGATGAATCTGCTGATGTTCCTGCCCACCTGGGATGGCAAAATGCCGCAGCCCTGCATCCTGAAGCCGCGTCCCCTGTGGACGGGCAAGCAGATCTTCTCCCTCATCATCCCAGGCAACGTGAACATGATTCGCACACACTCCACGCACCCCGACGAGGAGGACGATGGGCCGTACAAGTGGATATCGCCCGGCGACACCAAGGTAATGGTCGAGCACGGTGACCTCATCATGGGCATCCTCTGCAAGAAGACGCTGGGGACATCGGCGGGCTCACTGCTGCACATCTGCTTCCTGGAGCTGGGCCACGACATTGCCGGACGCTTCTATGGCAACATCCAGACCGTGATCAACAACTGGCTGCTGCTGGAGGGCCACAGCATTGGCATTGGCGACACCATTGCCGATCCGCAGACCTACAACGAGATCCAGATGGCCATCAAGAAGGCCAAGGACGATGTGATAAACGTCATCCAGAAGGCGCACAACATGGAGCTGGAGCCGACGCCGGGCAACACGCTGCGTCAGACGTTCGAGAACAAGGTGAATCGCATCCTGAACGATGCGCGTGACAAGACCGGTGGCTCCGCCAAGAAGTCCCTCACCGAATACAACAACCTGAAGGCCATGGTGGTGTCCGGCTCCAAGGGATCCAACATCAATATCTCCCAGGTCATTGCCTGTGTGGGCCAGCAGAACGTGGAGGGCAAGCGGATACCGTATGGCTTCCGCAAGCGCACCCTGCCGCACTTCATCAAGGACGATTATGGTCCCGAGTCGCGTGGCTTTGTGGAGAACTCGTATCTGGCCGGCCTGACGCCCTCGGAGTTCTATTTCCATGCCATGGGCGGCCGTGAGGGTCTCATTGATACCGCCGTCAAGACAGCCGAGACGGGTTACATCCAGCGTCGTCTCATCAAGGCCATGGAGTCGGTGATGGTCAACTATGACGGCACAGTGCGTAATTCGGTGGGCCAGCTCATCCAGCTGCGTTACGGCGAGGATGGGCTGTGCGGCGAGCTGGTGGAGTTCCAGAACATGCCCACGGTGAAGCTCTCGAACAAGGCGTTCGAGAAGCGCTTCAAGTTCGACTGGAGCAACGAGCGCTATATGCGCAAGGTGTTCAACGATGATGTCATCAAGGAGGTAACCGACAGCAGCGAGGCCATCCAGGAACTGGAGGCGGAGTGGGATCACTTGGTTTCCGATCGCGACAGCCTGCGTCAGATCTTCCCGAACGGCGATTCCAAGGTGGTATTGCCCTGCAACCTGCAGCGCATGATCTGGAATGTCCAGAAGATCTTTCACATTAACAAGCGACTGCCCACGGACCTGTCGCCCATGCGGGTGATCAATGGCGTCAAGGGACTGCTCGAGCGGTGCGTCATTGTGACGGGCAACGATCGGATCTCGAAGCAGGCCAACGAGAATGCCACGCTGCTGTTCCAGTGCCTCATCCGGTCCACGCTGTGCACCAAATACGTGTCCGAAGAGTTCCGCCTGTCTGCCGAGGCCTTTGAGTGGTTGATCGGAGAGATTGAGACGCGGTTCCAGCAGGCCCAGGCCAATCCGGGCGAAATGGTGGGCGCCCTGGCCGCCCAGAGTTTGGGTGAACCTGCCACACAGATGACACTGAACACCTTCCATTTCGCTGGTGTGTCCTCGAAGAACGTGACCCTGGGTGTGCCGCGTCTCAAGGAGATCATCAATATCTCCAAGAAGCCCAAGGCCCCGTCCCTGACGGTCTTCCTCACCGGAGGCGCTGCCCGCGATGCGGAGAAGGCCAAGAATGTGCTGTGCCGGCTGGAGCATACCACGCTCCGCAAGGTCACAGCGAATACGGCCATTTACTACGATCCGGATCCACAGCGAACTGTGATCTCCGAGGATCAGGAGTTCGTGAATGTCTACTATGAGATGCCCGACTTTGATCCCACACGCATCTCGCCCTGGCTGCTCCGCATCGAGCTGGACCGCAAGCGGATGACGGACAAGAAGCTGACCATGGAGCAGATCGCCGAGAAGATCAACGTGGGCTTCGGCGAGGATCTCAACTGCATCTTCAACGACGACAATGCGGACAAGCTGGTGCTGCGCATTCGGATCATGAACAACGAGGAGAACAAGTTCCAGGACGAGGACGAGGCCGTCGACAAGATGGAGGACGACATGTTCCTGCGCTGCATCGAGGCCAATATGCTGTCGGACATGACGCTGCAGGGCATCGAGGCCATTGGCAAGGTGTACATGCATCTGCCGCAGACGGACAGCAAGAAGCGGATCGTGATCACGGAGACGGGCGAGTTCAAGGCCATTGGCGAGTGGCTGCTCGAGACGGACGGCACGTCGATGATGAAGGTGCTCTCGGAGCGCGACGTCGATCCCATTCGCACCTCCTCCAACGACATCTGCGAGATCTTCCAGGTGCTGGGCATCGAGGCGGTGCGCAAGTCCGTCGAGAAGGAGATGAACGCCGTGCTGCAGTTCTATGGCCTGTACGTGAACTACCGTCACCTGGCCCTGCTGTGCGACGTGATGACGGCCAAGGGCCATTTGATGGCCATCACCCGTCACGGCATCAACAGGCAGGACACCGGCGCCCTTATGCGTTGCTCCTTTGAGGAAACCGTGGACGTGCTTATGGATGCCGCCGCCCATGCCGAAACCGATCCCATGAGGGGCGTGTCCGAGAACATAATCATGGGACAGCTGCCCAAAATGGGCACTGGGTGCTTCGATCTGCTGCTGGACGCCGAAAAGTGCCGCTTCGGCATCGAGATACCCAACACCCTGGGCAGCAGCATGCTGGGCGGCGCTGCCATGTTCATTGGCGGTGGCTCTACGCCCAGCATGACGCCCCCGATGACGCCGTGGGTCAATTGCAATACGCCGCGTTACTTCTCGCCGCCAGGCCATGGTGAGTACTTGACCGGAGGAGACTTGGGAAATCTATTTAAGATCTATTTATTAAGAACTTGCCATTTTTTAAATGATAAAATTTCGCCGCATTTTAGTGTCGTTTTTATGGCGACTTTATGTCGTTTTAAAGCGTCATTATCTTGATTCTTACTCGTCTACTTTGCGAGCTTATGTCGCTATGCCTCTGAAACCTAAACTATATCTCTCTTTCTCTTTCTTTTCTGCGTTTCCAGTGAGTGCCATGACCCCGGGCGGACCCAGTTTCTCGCCTTCGGCGGCTTCAGATGCATCTGGCATGTCGCCCAGTTGGTCGCCAGCCCATCCGGGCTCATCGCCCAGCTCACCGGGCCCCTCGATGTCACCGTACTTCCCGGCCTCGCCCAGTGTGTCGCCCTCGTACTCGCCCACAAGTCCCAATTACACGGCCTCTTCACCCGGCGGCGCCTCACCAAACTACTCGCCCTCCAGTCCCAATTATTCGCCGACCTCGCCGCTCTATGCGGCCGCCAGTCCACGTTATGCCTCGACGACACCGAACTTCAATCCCCAGTCGACGGGCTACTCGCCCTCGTCATCGGGTTATTCGCCCACATCGCCGGTATACTCGCCCACGTCCAACTTCCAGTCGAGTCCATCGTTTGCGGGCAGCGGCAGCAACATGTACTCGCCGGGCAATGCCTATTCGCCCAGCTCGTCGAACTATTCACCCAATTCGCCATCCTATTCGCCGACATCGCCATCGTACTCGCCCTCGAGTCCCTCGTACTCGCCGACATCGCCGTGTTACTCGCCCACCTCGCCCTCGTACTCGCCGACGAGTCCGAATTACACGCCCGTGACACCATCCTACTCGCCGACGAGTCCCAACTACTCGGCATCGCCACATTATTCACCAGCCTCGCCGGCCTACTCGCAAACGGGGGTAAAGTACTCGCCAACATCTCCGACCTACTCGCCGCCATCGCCCTCGTACGATGGCTCGCCAGGATCGCCGCAATACACGCCCGGCTCACCGCAGTACTCACCGGCCTCGCCCAAATATTCACCCACGTCACCGCTGTACTCGCCCAGTTCGCCGCAGCACTCGCCGTCGAACCAGTACAGTCCCACTGGCTCCACATACTCGGCGACGAGTCCCCGGTACTCGCCCAACATGTCCATCTACTCGCCGAGCAGCACCAAGTACTCGCCGACATCGCCCACGTACACGCCCACGGCCCGCAACTATTCGCCCGCATCGCCTATGTACTCGCCGACGGCGCCATCGCACTACAGTCCCACGAGTCCAGCGTACTCGCCCAGCAGTCCCACGTTCGAGGAGAGCGACGATTAGGAGAGAGCAGGTGCAGGCAAGAGAAATGCTGGAGAATCCCCGGACATACACATGGTTTGAACCGCCTTTTGGAATAAACTTATAATTTCAGAGTCAGGTAACTTATATATATATAGAAGTATCCCTGACCCACACACACACTGACGAGTGATTAGTAAGTAGGTTCAAAGTTCAGTGAATTCGGAAAGTAATTTCAAGTCTTTCCATAAGAAAACAAAAAAAAAAAGAGTTAAAATTATACAAACTAAACACACACACACAATTATACACAACCACTAAGATTACCGGAAAAGTGAATAGCTTCCATGTTTCTTAACAATTTTTTTTTTAACGAAATTATCAGTTTTTCTTCACTTTTTCTTTTCTTTTTATTGTGACCTAAAGTTAGCATAAAAAAAACGATAGTTGATAAGCTTAAAGCAGGAACAGCATCCAGGAATAAACCCACTATTATATAGGCATTGTCTTCTCCTTGATATCCCATTTTATAGATCTTTTTTTATGAACATTTTTAGTCTCCTTCACTCAGTTGTTTGTGCAAGCAATATATGTATGTTATCTGCAGCTTGCATTCTATATATATATATATATATATATATCTATAGCCATTTAAGTCACTGAGAACATGCGTATATATATCTATACCTATATCTATATATATATATACACACACACACACAAATATATATATATTTTTATGACCAAACGCAAAACCTTTTTTTGTAAATTAAGACCCCATAGTAAAATATTAAATAAAAGAAAGAAAAAACAACAAAAAAAAATTAAGGAAATACAAAATGTTTATTTCTTTGTAATTGTGCTTAATATGCATGCAGGAATATGTCTGGAATATCTTTTAGGAAAGGACTTTAGTCCTTAGTCTTCAAATTCGTTGTACTTATCTCTAAATTCATGATGTGGATGGGATATATCACGATCTTCTTCGTTGCCATGGGATCTTTCTATATCACGTTCTCCGCTGGTATTTTGTGCCCTTGTATGCCTATTTTTTATATTTTTTATTAATTAATTTGAATTTTTCCACAAACTGCCTGCAGGAATAAGCTTGTCGTTTCGCAAGGAACAGAAGAAAAACTGTACCTTAGTCCTTAGTCTTCGCATTCGTTGTAATTAACTCCAAGTGGATGTGGATGGAATATATCACGATCTCTTCATTGCTCTATATATAATCTTCTCCGCTGATATCCAGCCAGTCTTCATCATATTTCGGGTCCTTGCATGTCAGTTTCTGTATTTTTCCTTCCTTTTTATCCTTAAATTGCATTCAGGAATAAACCTGTCTTTGGAAGGAAAAGGAGAAGACTGTAAGTCTAAGACTAAGTCCTTTTAGTCTTTGAATTCATTGTAAATATCTTAACTCACGTTCTTCACGTTCTTCTCCGCTGATATCCTGTCAGTCTTCATCATATTTCGTATCCTTGCATGTCAGTTTCTGTATTTTTCATTCCTTTTTTTTTATATTCCTTTAAATTGCATCCAGAAATAAACCTGTCTTTTTGGAAGGAAAATGAGAAAGACTGTACCTTAGTCCTTTAGTCTTTGAATTCATTGTAAACATGTTAACTCACGTTCTCCACGTTCTCCTCCGATATCCTGTGCCAGTCTTCATTATATTTCGTGTCCTTGCATGTCAGTTTCTGTATTTTTCAATCCTTTTTTTGTTCTTTTTCCTCGAATTCCTTGCCTGTAACGTCTTCTTTGGGGGGGTAAAATGGAGAAAGCCTGCTCCCTCCTTAGTCTTCCCATTGATTGTAGTTATCCCCACGCTCAATACCAGCCACATCACGATCTTCATCGCAGCTATCCTGATCCTCCTGCCGATCTCCATCATATTTGTTGTACTTGTATGACAATTCCTTGCTATATTTGATCAGCACCGTGCGCCTTTCCTCTTCCAGGTGGCTCTCCATAGTGTCAAACATGTCGTGATTGGGCTTCAGGAAAGGATAGATTTCATGATAGTAAAGGGGATCGGTAATGGCCACTGCTTTCCTGAGTTTCATGTACACAGTGCGTCCGCGCATATAGTGATTCAGTGTGGCATACTGGATGCCCAGGGTTAGGACGAATCGATTTACGAGCGGCAAGGCGGGATTGGCGGCCCAGAAGAGAAGCTGCTTGCCCTCCAGCAATGCTTCGTGCTTGTAGCCATCATCGGGCAGCTGAACATGTATCTCCAGTGTGTTTGGCGTCTGATAGTAGGTGCACGACGGTCTGACCACATTCGGCGGCAGTTGGAGCTGCATCTGGGGGTGACGAGGGGTCTTCATTTCCTGCTCCTTCTTCATTGGTTTGACCAGTGTTTGGGATGCCTTCTCTACGCTACTCTTCACATGGTCGGGCAGAGGCATGGCTCGAGCTGGTAGCGCCTCGTGGATTTCCTGCGACGGCAGTGTCTCCGCCTCTTCCCTATCGAGCCTGGCACACTTCATCAAGCATTCCAGGAGGTCTTTTAAGTTATCATCGACCATTTCAGCTTCTTTCCTTTGGGCTTGCGGCTCAAACTCCAGCTTTAGCGGTAGCTCCAGCTTCTTGGTCATCTCTGCTTTCTTTTTGGCTTGCTCCTCCCGCAGCTCCTGCTCCTCTCGCAGCTCCTGCTCCTCTCGCAGCTTCTGCTCCTCCTGCAGCTTCTGCTCCTCTCGCAACTTCTGCTCCTCCCGCTCCCTGGCCAGCCTATTCTGTCTGCCCTGTTCGAGGCCCATTTGGATTAGGCTCAAGGCTCTTCCCTTCAAAGCAGGCTTACTCTCTTGGCCTTCCTCCTGCGACGTCTGCTCCAACTTCTCCTCATCCTTTTTCCGCTGAGCGGTGGCCACTGGTTGCCCATCCCCAACAGCTGCTGCTGCTGCCGGCTCAAAGAAGGCCTGTATCTTGTCCTTCGCCTGCGGGCAGCTCTTGGCCAACTTGCTTTCGGTCAGGTGCTTAACCAGGATCAGATTACGAACATGGACCTTCATGGTGCTGGCATACGAGATGGCCATCAGGTTGCGAACGTAGATGGTGTGCGAGGTGGCGAACTGCACATTGGCCTGCAGGAAGCACTCCAGGGGCAGGTGCTGCAGCTTGTACTCCATGTCGAGGCGATCCTGCTCGGACCAGAAGCGTTCTCCCGAATACGGAACCAGGCCAAAGAGTCGCAGGTCAATGGCCATCGGTGCCTCCAGCTGCAACGCCTCGGGGCACACGTGGAGGTGTCTGCATTTGGCCTTAAAGATGCGCGTGTCCACATCCATGGCTTGGACGTGGACCTCTAGATCGGGATTCACAAGATTCACATTCTCGATGGGCGCCGTCACCTTGAGCACCCGCACGCGCTCCCTGTTGTGGGTGTTTTGGTACAGGCAGATGGCACCCGGCACCGGGGGCCAGTAGCGTTCCATGATGGTGCTTTCCTGCAGCACTTGCAGGCGCATCTCCTGCAGCGCCGGCGAGGGTAACTTCTGCCAGAAGCCACCCGGCGGCAGGTGCTCCAAGAGATTCACACAAAAATGCGTTGGCGAGTAGACCTGCACCAGGCGCACCTTCACATCGCCCGAGGGTGGCACTGCGGCAGTGGGTCGGTCCATATGGTCGACATGGTGACGCTCCTCACACGTGGGATTAATGCAGTCGCCCAGCATCATTATCTGGCGGCACACTACGTCCCGGTTGGCCCTCTGCAGGGCCATCTGCTGGCGGATCTGCTTGGCCACCGCCACGACGGCTGGGTCAACCTCTTGATGCTTCTGCAGAAAGTCCACGAGGCGTGGCAGCTGCTTCTGGTTGCTGTCGTCTAGCAGGATTAGCGAGTGCAGCGTGTGCAGCAATCCTCCGCTCTCCCGGGAGCATCCTCCCGCCAGCCGGTTGGTCAGGTTGCCCGCGATGGCCAGGTGACGCATCTTGAACTGGCTCCAGGTGCTGCTCATGCTGAAGTGGATCAGTGTGTGGGCCTGCCGGATCTGCAGCTCTGGACAGTGGTCGGTGGCCAGCAGGATGAAGCCGCCGCTCTCTGCCATCCAGCGATCCACTCGCTCGGTCACGACGAGGTTCGAGTTCTGGTAGTAGGGCAGGCACAGGTGCTGGTGATCCTCTAGGGCGTACACCAGGCGTGCCATGTCCTCGTCGCTGCTGCAGAAGATCACCGTGCGGTAATCCTTGGGCGGACGCTGCTGCAGCATCTTCAGCGCCTCCTTGACCTTCTCCTGCAGCGGGCAGAGGACGATCCGCAGGCGTGTTGCGCCGTACAGAGCCGCCTCCAGGATGTCGCCGAATATCAGCGCCGGATTGCTATTCATCTGCTTGAGCTTGGCCATCTGGGCGGGATCGTAGGACTGCGAGACCATCACATGTTGCGGCTGAATATAATCCCTGGGCCCGAGCTTCTTGAGCACCATCTCCGCCTTGGCCAGCAACTGCGGTTCCATCAGATCCACGTCGTCGTAGACCACAAACTGGAGATGGGGAAGCCCCATCGGCGGATCCCGCATGATCCAGGCCAGCTGGGCGGGCGTGGCCACAAGGCAACCGACGCCGTTGAACAGGCGCAGAAAGAACTCCCTGTCCCAAGACGAGGGAACGGTCAGGATGAGCGTGAATGTGTCCGCGTGGCTAACAGTCCGCAGAAATGCCCTGCACAGGGCACTCACATGGCGCACGCGGTCCCAATCCGGCACTAGGATCACGGCCACCGCTCCCAGGGGACACTTGCCGTCCCGGATGGCGCGGTACACGGCATCGCAGACCGGCGGAATGTAGGCAAAGGTGCGACCACTGCGTGGAGCCGCCACAATCATGGCACCGTGACTACGCTGCCCGGTCAGGTGCGGCCAGGCATAGCTCTGCACCCGCAGCAGGCGGTTCAGGCCCAGCCTATGCATCGTCTCCAGAATTGGCGGCAGCAGCGACACTTCCGGGAATCGGCGCGCCGCCTGCAGGTCGGTCTGCGCATGGGCCACCACATAATCGGAGCAGTTCGTGGCCAATAGTGGACGGATTCCGGCACTTGCAAAGATGTCGTCGTCCTCGTTTACCTCGGAGGCCGGATCCTGGTTTTCCTTCTCCAAAGTCGTCATTTTTTCTCTCTGACAGCGTTTTTTTTTTTCGCTCGTTTTAGTTGGTTTCTTTTGTTTTTCTTTCCAGTTTAAAGGCAGGAACTTTCCGGAACGGAAGCCAGTGAAGTTGGCCGCAGCTGCGCAATAGGGCTTGCAACACGACGCCTGTCAAGAGGCTTGCCAACTATCAAGAGAGCCACATTTTAAAAAAGTTGCAATCTTTAAGTAAAATGTTTACTTACAGTAAATAAAAAAATGTATATGTACATATGTACAAATATGTTAAGGAATATGTGCATTCATATGTATGGATACACAAGCATACATACTCTTAATGAGAATGTTAACAGTTACATAGGTGCAATTTTGCAAGCTTACGAAGGCCAGATTAACTGTAAATTAGCTATCGAAAGCGCCGCCAAAACAAACAGCTTGTTAATGCATACATATGTATGTACAAACAAACATACATATGTACATACATACATACATATGCACATACATATAAGTTGATGTTAGCTTCAGCGATTTGAGAGGCTTTATCATTACATTGGAAGGTTTAACAGTTAACAGCTCTGCATTTACTGTTACACTGCAACATTAAGCTCTAGTGCTGCTGCGTACTAAGCTTAACAGACTGTAGTTTAGCCAGACTAACTGTAAATTCGATATCGCAAACGCCGCCAAAACGAACAGCTTGTTGTTACATATGTATATATATATGTACATTGTATATTTATGCACATACATACATACATATACATTTCGCTTAATTCCAGGGATTATAGAGGCAGAGCAGCTTTGAATTTGTCGTTACATTGGAAGGCTAACAGTTAGAAGTACCTCTGCAAACATACGAATGCCTGGGCTAACTGTAAATTGCAGCTTAATTATCGTTTATCGGAATCGTCGCCAAAACAAACAACTTGTTTACATACACATACATATGTATGTAAGCATATAATTTATTTTATTTTACGGATTTGAGAGCCAGTGCGGCCACTCCTGGATCTCATTATACAGCGTCAGTCCAGGACTCTGGGTACCAATCACCTGCGAGCCGGCGATCAGTGAGTAATCCTCGCTCAGCTCACCTTGGCGTACGCCGCAGCGCAAAAGACTTTTGGCCGCTTGCAGGGCCGCTGGCGTGGGGAGTTTGTCTAACGGAGATAAGGGAAATATGTACATACATATGTATGTAAGTATGTATATAAGCATATATATATGTACATAATATATAGGAAAAACTCACCCACGTAGTTGCCAATAAAGGCTATGCCCGTGCCATTGGCATTATAGCCGTAGGTGTGGGCACCACGCAATCCCCAGCCAGTGCCCTCGTAAACAATGCCATCACTGCCAATCAGGAAGCTGCAAGGGAACCACAAATGGACATAAAATTAGAGTAAGTGTGCCCTTTAAGTCGCCTTAGCCCTACTTGTAGCTAATATCGTCATATTCCAGCTCCGTTTGATGATAGTTCTGCATATTCTGGAGGATCTCGGCGCACTGAAGCAGCCCACTGCACTCGCCCGTGACCGTGTGATGGATGACCACATAGCGTATGGGACGGATTTGATAGTGCAGGCCCTGTGATGGCTTACCGCCCCACTGGCGCTTCAGCTTGATTGTCGGGCAGTCAACATGGTTCGCCGTACGATGGTGTGTTGGCTTTCCGGCGGCGACCACGGAAACCGATATAACCACAGCCACGAGGAGGAAAACCACAGCCACTTGCAGGGCAGTCAAACGAGAAGCGGAGAACATGATGAGCAAAGACCTAATGCCAGCGGGGAACTGCTTATCCCGGCTTATCAGGCGGATTTATTATTGTCGGCGCCGAGCCGAGCTTTTGGAATTCACGCTCGGAGCTTGCGATCCGCCGCAGCTCAGAGGGGAGTCCCGACTTCTTTGTGAGGTTCTTTTTTTTGTGCCCTGCCCCTCTCAGAAGGCAAAAGTATCCCAAACAATAGAAAACAGGTTGACCTGCGTTGGCATTTCCGATTTCAAGCTGTGACTGAGACGCTGAGTAGTGACGAAGGCATCGCTCTTTCTGCGAATTGATGTAGATCACCTAAAATATGTAATATATATAAAAATACTATATGTATGTATAAAGAAATTAGCTGATAACAAGAGATTTGAGGGAGAGGGATCAAGTTTTTATTGATTATATTTATTTTAAAGACTTCTTTTTTGTAAATACCGTTTAAGATCAACCATTTGTTATAAGTCTACTTATTTATTGGTTAAATACACTTGCTACTCTCTTAAAAGATTGTTGACTTTATTTGTACCTAAGGGGGGTACGAAATATACATACAAATATGTTAATTTCTTGGTTATAAGAAATATATTTAAATAAAACCCCTTTGATTTAGTTTCCCCTAAAGATTTTCACTGAACAAATTTAGTTAAGGTAAATGTTCGCTTGTATTTATGTATTTCTTACCAACTGCTAGCTGAAATAAGCTGAAAATTAAACCGTAACCCTCGTAATAAATAAGAAAAGTGTTTAATTTAGTATCAAGAGTGGTTACAATATATTTAAGATCGAATTGTTTTGTGCCTAACCTTAAAGCTAATTACATGTCTTGAATATTTTAAGTTACAAAATGAATGTCGGCTTACATAAATATGAATTACAATTAATTTTCTTGTTCAGACTTTTGAGGTTATGTCGCAGACACACGCCTCTTAGCACTAATACATACACCGATATTGAGGTTAGGTTTTTTGGGTTTTTTGGGTTTTTTTTCGCTTAAACATAAAACATAAAACATACAACACTGAATAAAATCACAGGGCATCAACACCAATCCTCCTCCTCCTTCTTACTTGACCAGCTTGGCCATCATGGTGGTCAGCTTTTCATGATCGGCGCCGCGTATCGACGCCACACGCCGGCTTTCCCTGAGGAACACGAAGGTCGGCATGCTCCGGATCTTGTAGATTTCCGCCAACTCCTCATACTTGTCCACGTCGATCTTGAGAACCACCGCCTTGGAGGCGTACTTGCGTGCCAGGGCCTTGACCGTGTCATCCATGTCCTTGCAGGGACCGCACCAATTGGCGTAGAAATCCAGGACAATCAGCTTATTCTCGGCGGCCTGCACGCGCTTGTAGTAGTCGTTCATGCTGCGTACGATGGACATGGTTTTCGACGGACTGGGAACTGGGTTGTTCAAGTAAAAGGAAGGAACTTTTGTGACGGAGTTGCTGCTGCTTCTGCACGGGCACTGGCGGGTGTCCAGGGTCTATATAGCCTTGGATCGGAAACTGGAATTCCCGCCAAATTCTAGCTTTTGCCCGCCTCTCTTTCTCTCTCTCTCTGCTCCTCTCTTTGTTTCTTCCTCTCCTTTTGGCTGACGAAAACTAAAAATGGCCGTCATAGTCTCCAAAACAAAATGTCCGCAAGGGCAGTGTGGCCAGCCTATGGATGGATATTCGCCTACTGAAGGTCACTCTACAGTGGACCCGGAAAATTTTAAACAAACGCAGTGTGCTGTGGTTTTTTTTTGCGATCAAGTAGGCCCTGGTTGTTAATGTCAACCCAGTTTAGGCCCATACCCTTGTCGGGTTTTCAGTACCAACAAACGTCCCCAACGAAACACATTTATTTATTTCTGGAAAATTTTCTTCGCCAAAAAATTTGGGTTTTTTCCCTTGTGTAACAATTTTTAGTGGCTTGCCTCGCCGCTTTACACTAAACTAACTCGTGAATACTAACTAAGTCGCGACTAAGTCGTACACCACACAGTACAAACCACAGTGTAAGCAGTTTTTTTTCTACAAAATTTTCTCAACAAAAAAGTGAATTTCGTTTTTTTTTTCTCTCTCGATTTCTTCAGTCTCTTAGTTAAGAACGATGGTTTCCCTGGTCAAAAACAAGGCCGAGCTGGACCTGCACATGTCCAGTGCCCTCAAGAAAATTGTCATCTTGGACTTCTTTGCCAATTGGTGCGGACCTTGCAAGGTTTGCGCCCCAAAGCTGAACGTCCTGGCGGATCAGTTCTCCGAGCACGTGATGATCCTGAAGGTGAATGTCGATGAGAACGAAGACATTGCCGAGGACTTCAACATCACAAGCATGCCAACGTTCATTCTCATCAAGGACGGCGAGGTGCTGGACACCATTATCGGTGCCAATATGGACAAACTCAAGAAGTCCATGGAGAAGCATATCGCTGACACATACGTGGAGGTCGCTGTGGCTGCCGAAGAGGATATGCCAATCGATGAGGACCAGCAGACCTCGGCCATTTTATACGGTGGCCAGGGAGAGATAGAAGGACACGATCAGGACAAGAACTAAAGGGGACACACAAGAAACCAGGACACAACCCTTGGGCCAAGGATTTCCCCTATATACATAGCCAAGTCGCCTAACGCTATGCCTATATACGGGAAATCCTGTGGCCCCTTTGGCTTCAGATCGACAGGAGTTAATGTACACCAATATACAGAGAGAAATAAACAAATCTGCATCCTCTCCTGAGTACATTGAAGAAAGCACTGGTTCTTAAATGCTTCTGTGGGATGGGTTTACATTGGGGGAGCACTAAGACCTACTGGTTTTCTCTTTAAATTAGCGAAAATTCTTTAAGATTTTACATTCCAGCAGAGAAGCTTTACGACTTGAGTGAAGACTCAACGTTTTTTTTGACATTTGTAAAGTTATATGTATTGTTTTATTCTATTCTTTAAATTAGAAACGACTAGCCCGCCGCCGCGAGCCGGCGGAAGCAGCAAAAATTGAGTTGAGCTTAGACAGCCAGCCGCTGGCCAGCGAGCGAGCCGATCCGATCCTTACACACTTAGCCGTATGTATTATGTCGGGGGGAGCTCACTTTTTGGCAAAGGTGATCTTCATGGCGTGCGTGGGTGTTATCTTGAAGCCCTGCAGCGCCTCCTTGGCGGCATTACTCTGCAGCTCCGTGGTGAATTCCACAAAGGCGATGTCATGGCGATTCGGCACCAGGCGCACCTCCTTGAAGCCAGGGAACTGATTGAACAGCATGGACAGCATCATTTCGTTGGTTTCCTCGGGCAGATTGGTGAGGAAGAGAATTTGGTTGGGCGGCTGTTCGGTCTGTGTATTGGGGTTCGAGTTCTCAGTGCTGGTTGGCTTCTTTTTCTTGTCCCTGCTGGGAGGGGGAGGAAAGATAAAAGTAAAGAAATTTTAGGTTTTGCTTGAAATACAGTGGAGATCTCTGCCTTCTTGTGAACACTCACTTCTTGTCCTCGACGCCCACTGTCGGCTTCGGCAGCTTAATCTTCTTGGGACGCTCCTTGAACGTGCCCTTCATCTTGGCCACCAGATCCGAATCGGACTTGGAGTAGGCAATGCGCATTGGCTTGTCGTAGAAGGGGAAACCCTGCATGGTGCGCAGCGCATTCGAAGCGCTGCCGATCTCCTTGAAGATGACGAACGCCTGGCCGCGCATCTTCAGCGTTTTCAGAGCCACAATGTCGAGGATTTGGCCGAATTGTGAGAAAATCGCATACAGCGACTTCTTCAGCTCCTCCTTCTTGATCTTCTCGTTCAGGTTGTTGATATAGATGGTCTGGTTGGGGCGCACGTCCATTTTGCCGGTCTTTCTTTTAATTAAATCGAGAATAACAAGATTTTCCTTTTCGGATGAAAAAAAATAAGCAAAAAGAACTCGAACGGGCTTATCGATAGCAAGACGCGTGAATTTGTTGGAGTTATCGAATATCGAATGTAGATGTTGTTAGAGCTGGCTATAGTCTATCGGTTAGCCGAGCACAGAACTTACCAAATTTATAGCCAAATTAAATAGCCGTCTATAAATTTAGCTATTACTTCTAGTTTTGAGTGTGTTAAATATTTAAACTAGTTTTGTAAAATGTTTGCTAATTTAAAATATATCAATTCAAGCGACACTATCTATCTTTTGTATATATTCCAATGATTTTATGTGAGAACTAGCTATAATATCGCACTAGCTGCGGCAGCACTGCTCACAAAGGCAGCCTTTTGGTGTTTACTTTCGATATATCGGCATCCTTGTATTTGGTTAGATAAAGCAGAACTAGTTATAGAAAAAAATAATAAATATATATAGATAAATAAAATATACACTTGGCGTTAAATATCACGAATAATATTTTTTTATTTCTTTTTCATATAAGACAATCGATATATCGATAACGCGACATATTTGCTTGCACATCCCTATTGCGGAATTGAATTGTTTGGCCACGCGCCGGCTTTCTTTAATTATCTGGTCATTTATGAGGCTGTGCGATGCTACCCACCGACGCAATCGACAAGAAGGATCGCTACGCCAAACTGTCCTTCCTTGGCGAGGGTCAGGTGAGTGCGCCAGCGCCTGCTGCTGCAGCCAAGTCCCGAGGGAAGCCAACTTAAATGGCGGTTCTTTTTCGGTTGTTGCTTGCAGTTTGCCATTGTCTACAAGGCGCGCGACACGGTGACCAGCCAGATTGTGGCTGTGAAGAAGATCAAGAAGGGATCACGCGAGGATGCCCGGGACGGCATTAACAGGACGGCCATGCGCGAGATTAAGATCATGCAGGAGCTGCAGCACGAGAACATTATCGGGCTGGTGGACGTCTTCGGGCAGATGTCAAACATTTCGCTGGTGTTCGACTTCATGGACACCGACCTGGAGGTGATTATCAAGGACCAGAAGATCATTCTGACGCAGGCCAACATCAAGGCGTATGCCATAATGACGCTGCGCGGCTTGGAGTACCTGCATCTGAACTGGATCCTGCACCGTGATCTCAAGCCCAACAACTTGCTGGTGAACAGTGATGGTGTCTTGAAGATCGGTGATTTCGGCTTGGCCAAGACCTTTGGCTCACCGAATCGCATCTACACGCACCACGTGGTCACGCGCTGGTACCGCTCGCCCGAGCTTCTCTTCGGCGCCCGGCAATACGGCACCGGTGTGGACATGTGGGCCGTGGGCTGCATCATGGCAGAGCTTATGCTGCGCGTACCCTTCATGCCCGGCGATTCGGATTTGGATCAATTGTCGCGCATCTTTGCCACGCTCGGCTCGCCCTCGGATGCGGAGTGGCCGCATGTGGCCAAGCTGCACGACTATCTGGTGTTTCGCAACTTTCCGGGCACCCCGCTGGAGGATATCTTCACCGCTGCCGGCAATGATTTGATCTACCTAATGCGCCGCCTCTTCTCCATGAATCCCCTGAGGCGTGTCACCTGCCGCGAAGCCCTGAACCTGCCGTATTTCCGCAACAAGCCAGCGCCCACAGTGGGCCCCAAGCTGCCAATGCCTTCGGCCATTCTGGCCGCCAAGGAGGGCGCCAAGGCGGCCGCGAACGAAGATAAGCCGCCGCTCAAGCGAAAGCTGGTGGAGACAACGGTGCGGGGCAATAGCCTGCCGCAGAAGAAGCGACTGCAGTTCTAAGTCATGGTCGGTGCCGAGTCAGGATGGCTCTCCGATTGCCCGAGAGATTCCCCCAATTAATGTCAGCTTTGTGCTCAATGATTTGTAATGTAAATTGCATGCATTCGAGAATTCATACCTTAACTAATATTCTAATATTCTAATTAAGTGTAAAAATCACGATTCTTCGATGTCTGCAATCGGCTTGCATTACTTACCTTACCTTGTTTTGTTACAAAAAAAGATTAAGTGAGAGAAAGAGAGAGTTTAGGCTAAGATTAGCTTTAGAAATGTGGATGGTTTATTAAAGATGCGATCAAAATGGAATTCAAGAAGGAAACCAAGTTGTTGTATCAAAGACCACATAAGGAATAGGATGCGTAGCGCACATTTTATTTGAATTGCAGATATGCTAGCTTACTTGCCCGAAAAATTCTAGGGTAGAGACATGGTATGTACAAAGATGCTAGAATTACTAAGATGAGTTACGAACATATATTATAATTGCCATATGCAAGCGATATTTTCTGTTCATGGCAAGAATTGCGTTCTCTCCGCTCTCACAAAGTTGAGAGCGTATAAATCTAGAAATAAAATGCATTATATATATTTGAATTGCAGTTATGCTGGCTTACTTGCCCGAAAAACTCGAGGGTAGAGACATAGTATGTCCAAAGATGCTAGAATTACTAAGATGAGTAACGAACATATATTTTAAATGCCATATGCAAGCTATTTTTTCTGTTGCGTTCTCTCTGTTCTCTTGCGAGCGTAACAATCTAGAAATAAATTGCATTATATATATTTAAATTGCAGATATGCTAGCTTACTTGCCCGAAAAAATCGAGGGTAGAGACATAGTATGTCCAAAGACGCTAGAATTACCAAGATGAGTAAAGAACATACATATGAATGGCAATATGCAAGCGATTTTTTCTGTTTCTTGCAAGAATTGTGTTCTCTCCGCTCTCACAAAGTTGAGAGCGTAAAAATCTAGAAACGTACAAGATGTAGAATGCGTGAGAATACGTGTACACAAACATACAGATGTCAGCACCCGCTCTTTACCCAAAAGAGAGCGCGCTTTGGCAACAGAACTAGTACCTAACGCTAGGTACTGCACGAAATATGTGTGTGTGTGCAAGAAAATCGTATGGTGTGCGACATCTGAGTAAATAAAACCTTTTTGGTATGGCGTTCCACATCTTATTTATTATATGGTCTTTGGTTGTAGCCTCTAGTGAGTGTAAAAAAAACAAAATCTAAAATTTTCAGGGTAGAAACACCACCCGTGTATGCCCTTTGTTTAGCTTTGCTTTGCTTTGAGTTTAATCTTTGGATTTGTTGTCGGGCCAACCGATCCAAACCCAGTTAGTCAAAGCAATCCCTGCTAACTCATTCGGTATGTAGGTGCCTCTCCGTCAGGGAGATCCACAGTCCACGGCCACCGGCCCCGCGTTCGGAAACGTTTCGTAGATAAAAAAAAAATACCTCCCAAAATATACGAAAATATCAAATTCTCTGCGTTCATTTGGCTATATCGGTTTTAACCAGTTTTCCATTCATCTCTCTTTTTTTAGTCGGTTCACTTTCGATCTCTCCTCTTGACAAATCCCGATCTCATACAGGCGTCATCATCATGTGGTCACAACGCAGCTCCTTGGAGCGGGAGGTGGAGCAGGAACGTCGCGGTCGCGTGGAGCTCCGTCAAAACTATGGGAATTTGGTGTCCAAACTAAATATAGCCATCATACGTCAGCAGGCGGAGAAGAGGGCCAGCAGTCGACCGGCCGCCGGAGCAGCAGCAGCAGCGGCGGCGGCGGCGGCGGCGGCTCAGACTGCGCCGCTCGAGGAAAACTCATTGCGTCGCATCGCCTCGAGCTTCGCCCATGTCCGTGACCCGCAAACCGGCTGCTATGATGCCTTGGCGCTGGACGAAAGCGAGCAGGATGCCAAAGAGGAGCGTGCCGAGGTGCTTATACGCAGCCAAGTGATGCCATTGCCACTACCCGAGGACTTGGCGCAGTCAAGGCCGGCTGCCAAGCAGGTGGAGCCACCGCCAGCGAACACCCGGATAGACGAAGAGGAGGATTCCGAGGCCAGGTTGGCCAAACTATTGCCATATACCATGCAGCTGGAAACGCGGGCCACCGAACGCTGGATGCGGCTGGGCAGCACCGTGGCCGCTCTGTTCCGAGCTCGACGCAACATCGATGGCGTGGAGACCCCCGTGGCCCAGAATCGACGGCTGCGGGAGCAGCGCGATCTGCTCGAGACCTTCACCCGACCCTTCCTGTATGAGCCAGTCAGGCGGGATAATCCGGAGATCGGAGCCTGCAGCAGAGCCGAGCAGTATCCATCATAGGATATCCATCCCATATGCCCCGCCATTCAAATTTGCCCCAAAAACCGACTTTTGTCAATCAAATTTAATATATCGGATCTTGCTTCATACATCATGGTTTTTCTCGCTTTTCTCGCTTTTCTCGCTTTTCTCGCTTCCTCGTTATCCTTCGGGTTGTGGGCAATGGATGGGCAGCACAGCTGTGGTCCGCTCTCCTCGTCCGGACTAGTAACAGCGACACCTGTCGCGCGGACACTCCGACTCGTAGTTGAGACACTTGTCCATGCAGTAGGTATCGGCACCCTCCTGGCCCTCCAGCTCGCCAATGGCCACGCACTCCTGCCTGTGAGGGAAATTATATAAAAAGGAAGAGAGGGTATTCGATGTTGGGGTTTCCTCCTGTTTGTACTTACGGGCAGTGGCACGCTTCCTCGGGACAGTTGGGGGGATAGCGCAGACAATTGATCTCGCACCAGTTATCGATGCCGGGCAGTGATCGGAAGGCTGGGGCGGCAATGCACTTCTGGTCCCTGAAAGTAAAGGATAGGGAAGAGTAAGGCACTAGGAGCAGATCTGGTGGTGATCACTCCTTAAGACTCGAGGGGAAAAAGAGCCTAATAGCCTTGCTGGTACAAATCTGTAGTGGGATCACCCCAAGGCTCAAGATTTTTAAGTTCCTAAGATACCTATAAATATCACAAGATACCTTTTAAATAAAAAAAAAGACTCTACCCCGTAGCTAGAAGTTAGATTTCTGTGAACTCTCATCACATTATCTCTGTCTTAACTTTCCTTCATATTTCGCCTTTTAAAAATTTCTTTGTTACCCTTTTCGGAACTAGAAAATCGTGAAACTGGTAGGATGCAGACCTTGGAGGATAGCCGTCGCCAGGCTGAGAAGCGTCGCTACTTGGCAGAACGCCGAATCCGTTACGGCAATGCCGCTTCCGACTCCAATATGCGCAACCATCCAGTTAACGAAGTAGTCCATTTTGGTCCCTTTCCCATTAACCTTAATCCCAAAATCACCCCACATGCCTGTCCACGCGTATCCCTGAGCAGTGCCTTCAGCTGGCAGCTGGGCAGATCGTTTCAAACTCAACGATCGCCCCTGGAAAAAAAGCATACGCCACCACCCAAGATGCCCAGTCCTCCGGTGATTTCAGCGCCAGCGCCCAGGGTCAGATGGAGCACTATACCCGAATATGAGAAGCTACAAAGACAGGCATTGGTCAAGTCACAGATGGTGGCATTTCGTGAAGACGAGGCGAAATAGGGTTTAAAGTGGGTGTTCATTAAAGCACTTGGATTAAATCGTTATTTCGATGGTGTTTTTTTTTTTAATTGGAGTGGGTGGATTTGTTTTTAAGGATACGAGCCATGTCTCTGACTTTTGTTACACCTTTTTTTTTGGTGGTAAGAATTAGAGTTTTCAAGGTAAACTCTTTAGGTGGTAGAGTCTTTATTGAGCTCCAGGATATACAGATATCTTATGGTTATCAATTCTTAAGGGACGTTTTTTTTTAAGATAAGAGTTATCACTGACTTTTAGTGTATCATTTTTGGTGGTAAGAATAAGAGTTTTTAAGGTTAACTCTTTTGGGGGGTAGAGTCTTTATTCAGCTCCAGGTTTCGTTAGTTCTCTGGTCTTTGTCAACTCCTTAGGGGTAGAGTCCTTAGTCGTTAGTTCTATTTCACTTTTTGGGGTATACAGTGTTTATGGAGCTCCAGGATATATAAGTTATCTTGCGATTATCAACTAATTAGGTGGTAGAGGGTTTATTCGTTAGTTCTTTTGACACTATCCCACTCCTTAGGGGGTAAAGTCTTTACTGAGCTCCAGGTTTCGTTAGTTCTGTTGTCATTATCTCTTTAGGGGGTAGAGTCTTTAGTCGTTAGTTCTCTTGACACTATCTCACTCCTTTAGGGGGTAGAGTCTTTATTAAGCTCCAGGGGTTACCAGTTGTCTTGCGATTATCAACGCCTTGGGGGGGGTTGAGTCTTTAGTCATTAGGTTTCTTGAAACTATCTCACTCTTTAGGGGGTAGTCTTTACTGAGCTCCAGGTTTCGTTAGTTCTCTTGTCATTATCTCTTTAGGGGGTAGAGTCTTTAGTCGTTAGTTCTCTTGACACTATCTCACTCCTTAGGGGGTAGAGTCTTTATTAAGCTCCCCAGGGTCAACAGTTGCCGTGGGATTATCAACTCCTTGGGGGTTAGAGTCCTTATTCGTTAGTTCTCTTAACACTATCTCACTCTTTAGGGGGTAGAGTCTTTTCTGACATCCAGAAGCCTTGCCATAAACTGCGATTCAATTGATGTAAGAACTGAGATGGCATACAACTACGTTTTGTGTTAGATCCTTGCCTGTGTTCTGGCTTATTCTTGGGATATATTCCGTGTGAACATAGATTTTATGAGAAATCATAAGGGGTAAAACCTTTTCCCTTGGTACAAAAAGAAATATATTTGTTTTTTGTTTTTAATTTGTGTTCGCCATCGTAGTAACCCCCTTCGTTCCAATCACTGGATACATCAGACCAGAAACAGTAACTCCAAGTCATTCCGTAGCGCTCTGTTCACTCACATTGTTTTTTCAATATTTCGGTCCGTATTCGAACCTTGATATTAAACTAAAAAATCAACTTATTACCATTGGCCACGATCGCAGATGTGGCAACAGTTTGCACCATGAATCGCAATCGCATTACCCCGATGCGTTCCATGGATCGCGGCCAGGACATGGGCCTGCAGCAAGTACTACAGCCTTCGGGCGGTCAAGGTGTCAGCCAGGTGCGCCGTAAGACCGCTTACACCAGGACAGAGCTGCTTCTGCGCGGCTTGCCCACAAGTGAGTGTGTGTGAACCACAGAGGGTATTAAAGAACATATCCGGGAATTCTAGTCTTTCGCTGTGCCTCCTCCTTAGCAGCTTATTAATTTCCGTAATTTTTTTTTTTTTTTTCCTTTTCTCCAGCTCAAAATCCCCGTCGCTCGCCGCGTAATCGGGGAGGGACTTCATACAACAATTCAGTTCGGCCAATGACTGGTCCACAGACACCGCTATCACAGCCACAAGGCCAAGGCAACCAAGGCAACCCGACCACCACCGGCACCACCATGCCGCCGAGACAGCGCAGCTTCTTGCCGCGCATGACCAGACATAACCAGGTGGCAGGGGACAAGTCACCGAATAGAAAACTCCACCGTATGCGAACGGAGTCAGACATCAAGACGGTGCATGGCCAGATTAAGATGCCGACGCCCCGCATGCCCAGCACGCCGGCTGCCAGTGACTCCAGCCTGCCGGGTGCCGTTCTGGGTCATCGTCCCAACCGACCCGAAGGCTGTGGCATACCGGTGTTGGACCGCACCTGGAATCGCGACCACTGCCTTGAGCAGCGGGATCACAAAGATCATGGGATCAGCGACAGCAGCCGAAGCAGCAGTATATCGGAGCTGCAAGACATCAAGCCGGGCAAGCCCATCCGGCTGCCAGCAGATCCGCAGAACAAGAGCTTCCTATATCTCTCCAAGCCGGTGAAGAAGGTGCGTGAGCTGCTGACCGCCCGCCGGTTGCGTCACAGCTGCGAGGACCTGGAAATGGCCGGATTCGGTGAAGCGGAAAGCGGCCAGGAAGAGGTGGGGTCAGATCTCCAGAAGACCAATTCGGAGGAGTTGCTGCACCGCCAGGCGGTGGAGCAGGGACTGGAACTGTCGTCGATTACCGAAATGAGCCTTGCCTCGTCCTCGAGTTCTTTTGTCATTCAGCTGCCGGATGAGCCGCCGCAGCTGGAGGAGGATCATTCGCAGCAGCAGCAGCTGGAGAATCATCCACAGCAACAGCAGCTGGAGGATCATCCGCAGCAGTCGCTTGAGGAACAGCCTTTGGTGGGCTACCAAGAGCGCTTGCAATCACAGCTAGCCGAGGTGCGTCTGCGTCAGCAGTATCTGAGCCAGCAGGAGCAGCGCCCCAAGGAATTGGCCATGGTCTTTCAGAATCTGCCAACGCTGCAGCACGAGATCCGACTGCTCCAGGAGCTAAGCGAAAAGCTAGAGATCACCATGCGTGGCTCCAATGTGCCCAACCAGAGGAGCGAGATCTCCACTGACTTGCCAGGCTCGTCGTCCAATGACTTCTATACGCCACGCAGCGGACCCATGCTGTTCCAGGAGCTGCCCATAGTGCGGCTGATCTGCCTGCGGACAGAGCATCTGGCCAGGATCACGCAACGGGCCCGCTTTGTGGCCATCGCTCACAGTGTGGCCGTGGTGCGGGAGTTCCGCATCGAGACCAAGACCCTCAACGAGCTGAAGGCCAGCGATGAGACGCAGTGCTTCTATCTGCCGGCCCTCACCTCGCAGCCGCATCAGAAGGATCAGCCAACCCGGGGCGCTCGCAGTCCGCCGGCCGAGTGTAGTCCTCCGCCACTGCAGTGCACCAATTTACGGATGCTTCGCGAGAATCCCAGCATGTTGCTCCAGCAGCTACGTTGTTGTGGCGGCGGCGGCGGCGGCGGCGGTGCCTTCAATCTCCTCGACAACGACATGTATATGTTCATCAACAATTTGTGCAAGAAGTCCCAGGAGGCCTATCTCTACTCCAGCCTCTCGGTTGGCCTGCCGGCCAAGGGTATTGCCTCGGGATCGGGATCGTCAGGGTTGCAGGAGCTTGGGGCGAAGAAAATCTGCGAACAGGCAGATGGCAGCACACAAACGGAGAAGCCGGAAGAGCAGAAGATCACACCGACAACACCACCACCGCCACCGCCGCCACCCTCAGAGGCTGAAGTGGCACCACCCGCCGCCACCGCCTTGGTCAAGCGCAAGAGGAAGTTCCAGTCGGTGGGCACAGCCACCAGGAAGGCCAGAAAGATCAAAGTGTCGCCCATTCAGAGCAACGTAGAGCCCAAGGTACGCATGAAGCTGTTCAAGACGGTGCTGGTGGGCCTGGTCCAAATTGGTGTCTTTCTGGTTCTCTTCATGGCCTTCACCTACCCGGAGGTGAGCTGTTGACGCGCCCACGAGGAAACACCCATCACACACCCATCATCACACACAGAGAGAGACTACAGAGGAAGAAACCAAATAGGCGTCATCCAAAATTAGTTCGAAATGCAAGGATTGTTGGCATCGGGAAGCATATTTCGGCTCCATGTAGCTCTAATCCTCAAAAAAGCTAATCCACCACAATTTTCAATATTTCCAATTTAACAATATCCCCGAGTCCGATCCCGATGCCCTCCCCAACTCCACCTGAAAAAAAAACACATTATTACCGCCGATTTGGTTTGAGTTCTCACACTTGATTTTCCAGCGTTTATCTTTTGTTCACTTCAAATAAAATTTCATGTGTAATGTGTGAAGCACAACAAAAGTTGATGTTTTTTAAATGGGTTTTGGGTTTATTTAAGCTTTTATTATTTTATATATACAGCAGAAAGAGTGTGTGTGTGTGTGTGTGTGTAACCATAACCGTTTTGTGCAGTGTTGCCAGGCTAGATGTTGCAGCAAAAGTGTGACCTTGCCCAGTAAATTTAGGCTTAAATTAGGATCTAAGCGCAGGGTTAAGGTTTTTGATTTTAAAAATGTAACTAAAGGCTGTGAATCTACAAAAATAAAGTTTTTAATTAAAAATTTTAATTTTTAAGTAATGTGTTGTCTTAAATTCTACATTCATAGGCCTAAAATGTTGTATTTTTAATAAATTTTATTGTGTTTAACTATTTATGATTTGTATTAAGAATCTTTAACTTGTTTTCATTTATTTTTCTTCTAAACTTTGTACTTTATTTAATTGTTAATTAAAAGTAGCACAATTTGGCAACACTGTTTTTGTTTTTTTTTTTTACCGATGACTTAAATGTACAAAGATTTTACCTTTACCATATTTTCATTATGAGCTCTGAAATTCCAGCTGGATGATTTGTATGTGTCTGATTTGTCGGGGCTAAATAAGCATTTGCGAAGAAGCGAGGGGGGTGGCGATACATATATGTATATATCGGGTAAGCAAATATATATAGCAGGTAAGCGGATTTAACGTGTAAGCGGGATTAAGCCTTGCCTCGTTTGCGCGCATGCCGCGTGGCATTGCTAGAAACCAAAGCAAGATGATATTACTCTCCAGTGAAAAAATATATATGTACCTCTATTTTTTTACGAAACAATTGATTACATAGGAGGGTGCAAAGGAAGATTAAATGAGGAGAATGTAATAGGGAAATATATATATATGGAAAATAGATGTAAGAAATAATTGCATTTTTAATATAAAAGAAAGTATTCCCTTCAGGAATAAACCATTGATTACATAGGGAGAGAAAAGTTGAAAATGTACGAAAATGTGCAAAAAAAAGTAGAGAAAAGTTTAGGAAATGAACGAAAATGTGAAAAATAGTAGAGAAAACTAGGAAATGTACGAGAATATAAAACATAGTGGGAAAAACAGAAGGAAATGACGATAATGTCAGAATTCCGAGAGAAAAGAGCGAAAAGTATACGAAAATTTTTAAAATACCGAAGAAAACTTTAGGAAATGTACGAAAATGGTAGAAATAGTGCAGAGAACTGTAGAAAATTTACGAGAATGTGAAAAATAGTTGATAATAAAAAAAATCTTTAAGAAAACTTTAGGAAATTTACGAAAATTTCAGAAGCATCAGAGAAGAGAGAGAGAAAAATATACGAAAATGCGAAAAACACCGAAGAAAACTGTAGGAAATGTACGAAATTGTAAAAAATAGTGAAGAGAACAGTTAAAAACTTACCAAAAATAGAAATAAAAGAGAAGAGAATGGAAAATGTACGTGTAGTTACAAGATACATACATATGTAGATACAAAGAGCGATAGTTCGGAACCAGCAGAAATACCACAAATTAAAAGTCAATAAAATGTAAATGTCTAAAAACCCAAGACAAATTAAAATAATGCGAAATAATAATACAAATAAGACCAAAGCTTAACTAATAAATAATAAATAAAGTTCACCAAGTGCAAGTTAAATAAAGTAAAGGAAATAATATATAATGTGTTAGAAGATGGGTTAAAAAAATATATTCTCATTAACCAACTTATTATTAATTACTTCTATGAATGGGAAAAATAAATAAAGGAAACTAATTAAGCTTTAAATAGAAAAAATAAATAAAAATACAAAAGATAAAAAACTATGACTCTGGTAAAATAATAATTTAAACGAAGAATAAAGAGAAAGCTAGTTACCAAATCGGATGTACTATAAAAACTATAAAAACATACATATACATACATATATAGACCTTGCTAACCAGGTCAAAACCTTGTACTCACCGCACAATAAGGGGAAAGATATTGTTGTCCTCCGGCGCCCGATAGTCCCGATAGTAGAGCAGATATGGCGATTTGTTGTTCACAAAAATCGGTGGAACACCGCCGCCGGTGTTGGAGATAATCGCCACATCCGCACAGTTACGGAAGGTTTCTGCCATGAATTATTGAAGAATTTAAATTGTTTATATTATATTATAATTTATTATTATATCAAATATAGTTCTATGCATCTCTCACCTGCCTTGCCGCAGCCCACGGCCTCGGTGCCATTGGCACAGGTGCCCCACATATTGGCCGTGTAGTATGTCCACTGGAGGACGCACTGCGTGCAGGTGACATAGGGCGGCAGTCGGACGCGATAGCGGAAGATGTCCTTCTTTTTGGCATCGCGCGGTATGAGATACCGATGCTCCCGACTGCCCGAAATGGGCAACGGATACCGATCGAAGCACTCCTGGGTGGCCTCGTGCCGCGGATTGTTATTGGGACACAAGAACATCTCGAAGCGGCCATAATGATTGGCCGTCAGCTCCACCTCCACCTCGATCTCCTGGCCGGCGCTATAGTACCGGGAGATGATGCCCTTGGCATACTCGCCGCCCGCCTCATGCGGACGCGGTGACTTGACGTGGTAGGCATCGCCACAGACACCGCAACGTCCGCTATTCTGTTCCCACTGCACCGCATAGCCGCCGCAGAAGAGCTCATTGTCGTTGTAGTTGACGGGATTTGGGTAGCCGAAACGCCACATGGCATTCCTGGCTGGAGGATCCATTAAACGGCCGTGGCCCAGGACAGGAGCTACATGGATTTGGAGCAGCAGGGCCAACAGCTGGGTGGGGGAGAGGGATAGGAGGCAGAAGGATAATAGTGAATTATTATTGCTGCAGCTGGTCATTGATCCCCGCCACTCACCATTACACCCACTGGCAGGGCGCCCGTCCTCGTCGTCGTCATGGCCATGGTCATCTGTCGCAGCCTCGTCCACATGCACCTCCACATATGTAAGCCCAGTGTCCAGATGCCTAGAATGCAAACCCACAGGGAATATGATACAGAGTTTATAGCGAAACTTGTTTTGGCCTAAACAGTGGTACTAACTTTGGGTTTTCTTAGTTAATATATAGATATATAATATACAAAATATATATCATATATATAAAATATATAATATAATGAATCATGTAAATAATATGTAATATATATGAAGTATTCTCTATAATTAAGTTTATAGTGTAAAGGTAAATAATATTAATTGCATTAGCAACATATATTTTCTCAGCGAGGTCTACTTCGGCGTAATTTAATGCGAAGAGTGCCCCCAAAAATTCTCAAGTCTGAATTCAGGAACATGCTCGTATCTACTTTGGGTTTTCTTCATTAATATAAATAATTAATAATGTAAATAATATTTAATATATATTAATTATATGCCAGCTATGGCTGATAGTCATTCTGTAGCTTAATTCTCTATAATTAAGTATATAAATAAATAAAAAAATAAATAAATAATATTAATAAATAATAACATTATATAAATAATATTATTTGTATAAGCAAACTATATTTTCTAGGCTTATATTAGCACTGCTAAAATTGATGCGAAGAAAAATTCTTAAGTCTGAAATTAAGGACACGCTTTTACCAACTTTGGGTTTTATTTATTAATATTAATAATAAATCATGTAAATAATATTTAATATATATTAATTATATACCAGCTACGGCTCATAGTCATCTTGTAGCTTAATTCTCTATAATTAAGTATTTATACTATATTTTCTACTTTCTGCGAAGTCTAGTTTGGCGTAATTTAATGCGAAGAGTGCCCCAAAAATTCTCAAGTCTGGATTTAGGGACAGGCTCGTATCAACTTTGGGTTTTCTTAATTAATATAAATAATTAATAATGTAAATAATCTCTTTAATTAATTATATAGTGTATACATAAATAATATTAATAAATAATAAGAAATAATAATATTATATAAAAATATTATTTGTATTAGCGAACTATATATCCAAGATTATTATTAGCACTGCTAAAATTGATGCGATGAGTCCCCTAAAAATTCTTAAGTCGGAATTTAGGGACACGCTTGTACCTACTTTTGGTTTTATTTATTAATATAAATAATAAAAAATGTAAATAATATTCAATATATATTAATTATATACCAGCTACCTTAATTCTCTATAAGTATATATACTATATTTTCTATTTTCTGCGAGGTCTAGTTTGGCGTAACTTAATGCGAAGAGTGCCCTCAAAAATTCCCAAGTCTGGATTTAGGGACACGATCGTTTAATAGGCACTGGAGTCTGATAGGTAGGCAGAACTTTGCTTACAAAATAACGTCGTAAGACAACAAATGAAATCATTTTCTTAAATATATAAAATAATTTAAAAGAATAAAAACCACTGTGCTTGGTACTTGCTGCATTAACCGCAGCTTGCAAGGACGTCCACCTGATCCGCTTTTCGACTTTATGGCCCGTGTCCGTGCCCTTTATAAATAAATTCATGCCCACACACACACGCACAACCAGAAAAAAAATAGCCAGACAGAGACGGGGTAAGTGTATTTGCCACTTTTTGTTTAAATAACTTTTGGTTTTTTTTTTTGCTGCCCTGCGAGGCTTATCTTTTATGTTAAACATGTTTGCTTGCGTAAAAAAAAAACTGTCAATGGCTTGGTGCCTTCTTTATACATAAATATATATATTTCTTTTAGGTTTTTAGTCTCCTTCTTTTTGCAGGCTTTTCAATTTCGAACATTACTTTTAATGGCATCATCTAGTTTACGCACATTCCGGGGGGAAAGGGGAAAAGGGGACTGGGGGCTGCATAAACGGGTTTACTTGAACCCGGGGACCGGGTCCGGCCCCCAACCCAAAATACAAATCAGAAAAAAAAGGGCGAAGCAAAAAAAAAAAACAATATACAAAAGCTTTGGGCGAAGATTTCTGGGCTAAAAATATATATGCAGATGCTCGAGTTCGATTCTCATTAAAAGACGCCAGGGTGCACTGAGAAAAACGTAATGAAATGGTGTAAAAAAGCTGGAATATAAATATTTAATATGATATAAAAATATCATACAAATAGCAGCCTCGCTTCAGAAGTCTCTAGTTAGTTTATAGTAATTTTTAGAGGCTTTTTATACCCTTGCAGAGGGTATAATAGTTTTGCCATGATGTTTGCAACGCAGTGAAGGAGTCATCTC
>JAEIIU010057233.1:0-14213 GCA_018874675.1 Drosophila baimaii | reverse complement strand
AATATAACATGTATAATGTAAAATGTATGCAAAATGTAAAATGCATATGTAAGATATGAATTTAGACCGATCTTTCCTATAGCAACTATATAATATATTGGTCCGATTTCAATGAAATGGCTAGGAGGTGGCAATAATTATATTAAAAAGCTATAAATAAAAGTTTCATTCGATTAACTTAAAAATTATCGAAAATATGCCAATTTTTTCATACCGTTTCTATGGAAGCTATAGGATGTAGTCGTCCGATCCGATCCGACCCTTTCCGTTCCGACATATATAGCAGTGAGAGTATATAGTAGACGGACGGACGGACAGACGGACGGACAGACGGACGGACAGACGGACATGGCTAGATCGACTAGGCTGTTGATGCTGATCAAGAATATATACACTTTATAGGGTCGGAAATGACTCCTTCACTGCGTAGCAAACTTTTCACTAAAGTTATAATACCCTGCAAGGGTAAAAAAATAATTAAACAATAGCTCAATGCATTTTTATATATTTTGAGGTGGACTATGGCATAAATTCAACCTAGGTATTAACATATTAATTATTTATTAAATTATTTCCTAATTTAATGTGTTTTTTTCGATGTTGGCTATTTATACATATTTCTTTTGAATAAATAAAATATAAATAATGTTAATAGAAGTAAAAGCACTATGGCTGAGGCATGATGTTTGCTCAATTTCTATATAATTTTTACTGAATCATTCGAGTTCAATAAAGCTTAATCCATGAATGAATATCATGCCTTGGTTATCGGCAGAAGTCAATCAAATAAAACAAAATACGCTGTATAAACTATATTAATGTATCTGCTTTCCAATTCTTATGAAATAAAAAAAGAAATACAATCTAAAGACTATCAGTTTATTCCAGCTAGCTATTACTATAATATATACAGAGGAATTATACAGACTTCTCCACACATTTAATTTAAGCACGACAGCCTTTGTTTGATTTTCAATTTTCACTATTTTACCTTGTTACAATTTTTGCCATAGCTCCTCGAAACAATATGGTTTTCACTTTCCGCCACACGAAGCAGAGAATTATAAATAAATACATTTTTCACCTTGGCTAATGTAAAACAAAATTGATTTCCCGAAAAGAGGAAGCCCGATGAGGCAAGCGCAACATGAAATCAGTTATTGAGTTGCCCCTCTTGATCTCGTTGAGATATTGCCACTGAACCAACAACAACAATGAGTTCAGTCATTGACTGACAATAACAACAACAAGAAGCAACAACAACAACAACAACTCGAGATAATAACAATAACAAAAGGCCGCAAATTGTAAACAAAACGCACGCGCCAACGCCAGCAAAAAGCGAGGTACGAGAAAATTCAATTTTCGTTTCTGGCTTCTCCCAGATGAAAACGTAAAATTTCACTGACGTTGCCTCATATGGAAAATTTCACTTGCACGCTTGAAAAAGTGCAGTCTGCTCGGGGTCGCGGGGTGCTGTGGTGAAGGGGGGTGGGGTGTGTGGGGGCCGATGAGGTGGCGGGTGGGCAGTGGTGTTCCCACAGCTGCTGCTGCCGTTGAGTGCCGTAATCAGAGACTTTCAGAGGCGGAGGAGAAGGAGAAGGTCGGGGCACGCTGGAGATTCAACTGCAGTGCGTTTTGTTTATTGTTGTCTCTGGCTGGTTTTAATGCACTCGGAGAAATAAGTGATATATTGGAAATTGGATAAGATTTCTTTAAATCTATTAACAACATAATCAGCAGATAAGTCGATCTTACCCAGAGATAGCCAGGCAACACAGTGATATATTAGAATTGATTTTGTGTGAGTATGAAATATAGCAAAGAGGCTAGATATGAGATGAAAAATAGCTAACATATGTATATTTTCCATGATTTGACTAGAAACATAAATATTACTAAAAAATTGAAATTTAATAAAAAAAAATCTTGCTTTTGACATAAAATTTAACAGGATTGACATTCCCTGCGTATTCTGCGTGAGTCTGGGTAGAGAGTTTAGCTCGCGAGTCATGGCTTTGGGCATCATTGATCTAGACATGTATGAGTCTATACAAATTTGTCTGTAATTTCGGAACAATCAGCTTATAATTTTTAAAAAAGCCTATGTGTTCTTTACGTGGTGTAAGTATATAAGTCGGAAATATTAGTATAGGTCAGGAAGATGTTAACCTAGACATAATAGGCACATAAAACACTGTTTATAGAAGTGTGATTTTGAAGTTATTTATTTTTTAATTGTAGTATTTTTAAAAAGATCTTTTATCTTTATACATGTATGTTTATAATATATAATATAATAATTAATAATAAAATAATATAATATATCTTTTAAGGATTCTACAATAAAACATACTGCTGCTGCTGCTCTTTAAAAATATTAACTTAATATTCAATTAATATGTTAGGATCAAGCTCAATTAATTTCTCCCAGTGCATCCGACTCTTCTGCTTGCGTTTTGGCACTTTCACTCTTTGACGCCCCCCAGCCTTTAGTTCGGTTCGTTTAGTTTCGTTTAAATATTACGTTGCTTTTTTGGGTTTGTCTCTTTTTTTCGTTGGCTTGTCAGATAAGCGCAATTTCGAAGTCGGTTTTATTTTAGCTTGCTGTTCGTTCCGTTTTCTTGTTATTGTAAACATAAACAAGAAATGCAAGCAACACATGGAAATGTATTTGAATTCGGAGTTGTTTTTTGTCTGGAGTTTAGTCGGAGACTAGTCGAACCGATTGCATAGTGGCCAAGGTTCACGCCGGGCATTAATATTCATGAAAATCGTTTGACGGGAATTTTTAACCAAGGGAAGATGTGGGCGACTGGGCATTGCACATGGTTTTGATATGGGTTATGTAAGGATTAATCAAAGCAGTTGGTGATACTTAAATGAAGGTTAAAGATACCTTATCAGATTTTAATTAACAAGGTATCATAGCTGCATAATCACAATATAATCACGGGTGGGTTAAATTTTAAATTAAATGATTACAATGGATTATGGAATTATAAACGGTCCGTTTTAAGCCTCAATTAACAGTGATTGTAGAAACGGGTTCATAATATAAATAAATGTCCTAACTATAACATAAAATGCATTTATTTATAATATAGAATAACCAACCATTTAATATAATATTCCAAAATGTAATCTCTTTGCTTAACTATATTTTAATTATTTCTGCTTCCATGGCAAATTGCTTGCACCCAGATTACCTTTACCTTCCGATAAATTTCCCTAGTCTGTGTTACATTACTCTCGGCACGTCTCCCTTGACTATTTAATACAGAACTTAATGTTCTGCCTTTTTAAAAATGAAAATATCTCACGAGAGTAAGCGTGCAACACGTAGCAGTTGGCCGTCTTTGGAGGTCTTACAGCCAGCAACCCACCCAACACCCGCATCCGACCAAGGTGAGGCGCAGCCACATAAATATCGAGCAATTTCCCATGGACTTACATTAAGGTTAATGCTGTTTATTGCCATATCGGTTGCAGAACAATAAACAGCCAGCAAGGAATCTTAAAGAAAACCTTGCACCGAGGCCATAAATTGCACAAGGCAATGCTTCCCTTCCTAGATGGAGGATGCGCCTGCAACGAAGCATCTGGGCGCCACATGGTGCTACCTTGTCCCCCAGCTCCTGACAGGCCCATTCACCCTGGGTAATTCTTCACTGGATTTCCGCCTCCCCCTCTCTTGTATACTGGTTATAAAATAGATGCAGAAACTTGTCAAATACTTTTCCACCCAGCTCAATAAAATATATTTCGAAACGCAAGTGCAACCTCACCGGAGAGGCGCGAGGAGCGTTTAAAGTGTTTCTGTCAGACGAACCTGACTAATGGCCTCCTCTCATTTGGGGCAAGCGATTTATGTGGGGGCGTGGCCGCTGTCAAACGGCAGCGTGTGAAAATTGTTAACAAATTGCGGTGTCGAAAAGCCTTAGAAAAAAAGTTTTCATCGGCGTTATATTTAGAAAATATTTATAAATATTTTCGGTTGGGAAAATGCATTGGGTCGGTGCACTCAAAAGTGAAATGTGTGATGTTAATTTATCTTAAATTTGGGTTGCCGCATCGTCTGGTGGTGGTATCCCCTTTTAATGATTGAGTGTGGGTGGAAAATTTGGCATTAATTGACAGGAGTCGGTGGTGAGTTTGACTAATGGGATGGGATGAGACAGAGTGTTCCCTAATAACTTACCGCAAAGCCATGGCTTATTTGTATGGTTTATAAGGTTTGTTAAAGTCTTAAATATATTAGAATTTACTGTAGTTTTTCCTTGTTTATACTTATACATATATAACTAATAAAATCCCCAGCAGTGCATTTCTCTAATTGATAGACTAAATCCTATAGCTTTGGCTAGCTCTTACATTTGGTAAGTACATTATTTTATGTTATGAATATGTTTGAGAGGCAAGGGAGAAAATTAATACACTGTAAAGTAAATATTTGTGAAATTTAAGGTATAAATTAATTGATTAATAATGACAACTAATAAAAATAAGCTTTATAGTTGAGAAAGGGACAACATTCTATAAAAAACAAAGAATGTATGTAATTTTTATATATTTTAACTTGGAATATTTGATTAATTCGATTTTAATACGCAGTTTTGAAGTATTTTATAATTTTTTGTGTCATTTTCTAAATTTTTTTTAACTGCGTGTTGAGTTTTCCCTAAAAATAGGTCTTTCTTATAGATATATTAATATTTTTAATAATATAAAATATTAAATAAAATACCCTAGCATTATTGTAATACTTTAAAGTAATTCAGGGCCCATATTGACCCTAACCCATAATTGCATTCTCCCTTTATAAATATTGCAGATAAATATACAAACCCACAGACCTTACCCACCTATTTAGCTCAAGTACTCCGTGTGCTGTTCTATGACAATAAGAAATTTCTTATTTATTTTCGAGTTCCATTTGCTTAATGCCTCATCACCATCAATATTGGGGCAATTATTGGCAGATCAACAAATAAGCGAACGCAACACAAATTATTTCAGCTCACTGGGCAGCAATTGGGGTTACCCCAGGCGAAATTGATAACAATTTACACCTTAATATGGAACACATTTTGTGCAATTAACCCACTTTTGACGGCCGATTTCGTGCTGGCAGCGAAGATCCCTGCTTCTCGGCCAACTCATTGCGAGCCGAGGTAATTTGTGAAAATTACGACTTCCCATCTGTCGGGGCATTTTATTGTCTTTGTTTTTGTGTTTTTTTGTTTTTTAATATAACATTTAAGCAACAACATGCATTACTTTCGCTTTGTTATACCTTAAAATAAAAGGGGTAATTCGTTCGCAATGAAAAGTTGGCAGAAATGTTTATTATATTATATACTCATAAAATAATGTTTGATTTTCTTTATTAATATTCTTAGCTATTGAAATTAAGACTCGTCTCGTACAGATCCTTTTTTGGCATAAGAATAGTAGTATTGGTTCCCTTAGCCCTAAGGGACATCATCAGTAAGCTATGATTCTGATCGAACTTCACCAACATGTCACAGAATTCCGACTTGAGAATTTTAAGTGCACGCCTGACAATAACCTCGTGCCTGCGTTTCCTCTTTTAATTTATTTCGTTCTCAAATAGTTCAACTTTGTTGTTCTCTACATTTTTATTTCAAAGTTGTATTATTTTACCGCACTTTTTCGTTACCGTAAATAATAGGGTGTTTATAATTCGACCAGACAATCAAGTCTTTAGCTCGATTTTCACTGTGTTTTGATTTTTGCTTCACTTCAAGTTTAATTCGTACTTTGCCTTCTTCGCATTCTACTCACACGCACTTTCTTTTGCAAAGGCGAGCAACTTGATGGCCTTTCAAGTGCAGAAACCAGACAGAGGGAGAGCAGAGCTCTTCTGGCACTTTCCCGCCAAGAGTTGTGTCGTAATTTCGAAAGATTTTGTAATTTGCTTGCATGCGTCAGGGGGGCAACCCGTTTGTACCGTTAGCCGGTTAAATCAGTTGCTAAATTCAAAAATAAATATATAAGAAATGTGCGCGCGCACACACAATTTGCGTAAAGCATTTGCCGCTCGAATCCAATGAGTAATGACCATCTGATTCATTCGGCCAGCCAGCGTCGCTTGTCAACTTTGACAGCTCGGCCCATTGTGCGGCGATCCCCAGTGCCCGTCCCCATATACCTTTGTGGCCTTTGTGGCGCTTTTTGGGGGCAAGGACGTAAAAACCACCGATTTGGCCAGACCTTGTATTTCCTGCTTTCACCCGCGGACATCTTTCGGCCCGCCCCCACGTGCGCAAGTCGCCCATTTTTGGCTTATGGGGGGGCGATCGCTGTGTCTGGCCTGAAGAAAGCCTCATTAAAATAAATCAGCTCTTTTATATGGCCGAAAGGTGTGTGCAAGTGACGGGGAGTTGAAGGGGAGCTGGGACTGTCAGCTATAATTGCGTTTTAGCTTTCAAACTAAAGATGACTCCCATTGGGAAGTGCATACATATGTACTTATGTATTTCAAGTGGAAAACTTCGGTAGGATATATATATTAATAGGTATATCAGCTCAATCTATTATATACAAATAAGTCGGGTTTTCCTTTCTGAAACTCCAGAATGCACAAACCGATTTCTACGGTTTTGCATTCGTTGGAAAGGTCTCAGGCTCCGTGAGGTGTAGTATACTATACTATACAACAATATTATAAGTAGATGGCGCCGGTGCTTAAATCATTGTTTGACAGCTACTCATTTTTCTCTGCTCAGTTTATTTTATGTGACAAACCGGTATTGTGTTCCCTGTAAAATTGTGAAAAAAAAGTAAAAAAAAAGTTATTGTTTCTTTATATTTCAGTTGGAAACCATAAAGTACGAGTATTTTCCAAATTTTTATTCAATTTCAACAGCAGGCATTTGACTTTAAGGTGGTAAGTTGAACTGTGTAAATTACGTGGATCGTGCATTTGAGGTTAAATTCACCACTCTGTTCATAGTCCAAAATGCCTAGAGGACCACGTGCGAACATCGGCCGCCGCACAAGACATGCAAGTCAGTAACAAGAGTATTCACAAAACTTAAGCGAAGGACAAAATATAATAAGATTGAGACAACGCGTGAGCACACGAAGATCATTGGCATCATACAATCGCTGGGCATTCCAATATGATCCCACTACGGACTACAGTGATGAAAACGTAGATATTGGACCAATGGCGACTATATTCCGATATTGCAATGCGTTAAAGTTTTAAAGAGAATCCGCTAGATTATGCTGCGCAAGTTGAAAAGTCAAACTGGATCCATTACTTACACCACCACACCCACTGAAAACATTGTTTGATGGAAGCGATCCCGATTCCAGCCATTTTCTTTAACACATCCTTGAATACAATAACTGCTTTCGCATGACTTCCTTTGGAGGTAATATCAATCGAGAAGGCGGCTTCAAGCTGACTTGCAAGGTAAAAGATGCAACACACATAACCCATCACTCAATGAATTGCAACACATGACAACTACATATACACCAACACAGGATCAGAAGTTACACCGTATTCTTTAACAAATGATTGTTTGCACTTACAGATACAAGGACAAATATATCATTTGCATGGTTCAATGGTGCCAACACCAGATGCACCGCATCAATTTCTGCAAATATATTTCATTTTATCAGCTGAATGTGCGGTGCAAGCATTTTTTCACGCTAATAATGCTGTGGTTAATATGTTCAAAACAGCATTGGAACGAATGCCATCGGATACGCACAAATTTGTCATAAAAGCGGATTGTACCCCAACAAGTGAACATGTACGAAGATTCAGTGCACCCACTGTTAATGATGTTGCTGCAATTATTGTTGGCGATCCAACTAAATCTCAAGACATTGTCGTTCAGCGAAGAAGCAATATCATGCATCGCGTAAACGAGACACATCGTTTGTTCGATGCGTTACCATATCCAATCATTTATTGGCAAGGGCAAGACGGATAGGACATCACGTGGAAGATGGTCGATCCAATTACAGGATATTCACACACTAATTATTGCTATTATTGGTTTTCATTAACTATTCATTTAATTTGCATTTTCAGAAGTATCAACGAAATGAAGATCTAAGCGCATTGAATTACTATGCGTATGATGATTCGTACACATGAGGAGAATGTCATTCGGAAGTGCCGTTGGCTATTCCAACAATTCGCTGTTGACATGTATGTCAAAGTCGAGACCTAACGTTTAGCGTTCATCCGATTCAATCAGGCAAAGCTACGATCCGAGGACTATATAAGTTAACCATAGTAAACCGACTATTGCATTCTCTGACTCCCTATTTTGAAGCAATGGCAAATAGGTTGGTTTTCGTAGGTGCTACTCACACCAAACGAAATGTTACATAAAACGAAGCCATCTGATAAAGAAACGGAGTTCGCCAGGTTTTCTAGTATCACATAGATAATATCGAAAATATTGATAAATCGAAATTTAAAGTATCAAAAAAAATTCCATTCAACGTTAAAATGTCGATTTATCAACGATTACATAGGCCTGGTAAAGGGCGTCTCCTGGGATCAGGTGAGCCGGTACTTGGACTCAGAAATTTTGAATACAATATACTGGAACGTCACATACTCCATAACGAAGCCCTTCGAGGAGTGTGGCGGCACCACGCACTTCCTGCGCCTCTTCTGGTCACCGGACGATCAGTATCTGGTCTCCGCGCATGCCATGAGACAGCACAGATCGTGGAGCGGGTGGGCTGGAAGACGGACACCGATTTTGTGGGTCATCGCAAGGCGGTGAACTGCGTCCGCTTCCACAACTCCATCATGCAGCGGCCGTCCGCCGACGGCAGCCCCAGCAAGCCGCTGCACTACTGCGTCTTGGCAGAGTCCCATGGCTGTCATACATGAGCTCGTCAACGACAACATCCTGGACCTATCCTGGAGCCCCAAGGAGTGCCTGCAGATAGCCTGCCTGCGACGGCACCATTACCTCCGATTCGCCGAGGAGGAGGTGGTCAAGGCCATCACGCCCACGGACAAGCATGCCATCTTCCAGAAGACAAGACGTATGGCACCTGCCCGGGGGGGCCGCCGTATGGCCATGGATTATTCAAAGCGACTGCTCCAGCCGCTGGGCGCTAGGCCGACGCTGCCGCTGGAGGAGACCAGGCCGATGAAGTTCCCGTTGAACAACGAGTCCAGCGGCGGCCAGTGGTCCATTAGCAAGCAAACGAGGACGCGGACAAAGGACGGCAAGTCGATAGCAAGCTTACTTTTTGGAGAACTACTTTTGATAAAATACAAACTATGAACCATTTGGAGGGGGATAAGTGCGACGTCTTACAAACGAGAACATCCTGATTGACCTATTGGCAGGCAAGGTGGGAGACAGTTCTTAACGACATCGATCCACTTGAGTCAAGTTCAGCATTAGCTGGTTGCACTGGAATAGCACTGATGCCATCTGCGCGGCGGACATATTGATCTTTTCTGCAATCTCCATACTCTCTAGCGCATTTTCTGTCGATATCTTAAATATGCAGAACTGTGGAAACCACATCTATGTCAATTTTAATTAAAGTAAGCTCATACCCTCAAGAACCAGCCTAGATTTTACTATCCATACCAAAGCCAAATAAAGAATGTCATAAAAAGCACAACCATTCGCCTTTCCTAATTGGCTTCCCTTGAAGGTTTTTATTTCGAGACTATTTTATCAGCAGTAAGCGCACCATTGAAACTAAAAATAAAAGCCATTCTCACCTTTCCGGCAATTAGATATGAACCTTCTCGAGTACAATACCCTATCGATTTTCTCAATGCGACACCGGCGACAACTTCCACACAAAAGAGACTCTTGGTCCGGGGTTCAGCTTGCAAAATCAAACTAATCCGCTTAAGAGCCTCGATTTCCAGCCAGAAGCAGAAGCTGAAACCGAACCAGAGCCAGAGCCAGAACCAGAAAGTGAGCCCAGACAACGTAAAACCTGAGTGCCGCGCCGCCTGGTCATTTGCGATTGAGGCGAGAACTAAGCTCTCCGGTCGTGTGGGATTTGAACGGATATTGATTTCCAGCTGTGCAAATAAATGACAGAGAGACTTGGCCAAGAAAGATGTGGTGGCCGGGGGACACGTGACACGGCAGGTGCTAGACATGTGATTATGGCCGAGGAGCAGTTAACCCATTAAGCTCCGATTTATAGAGTGTTTCTTATGTAATATTTTGAAATTAGATTCAATTTGTATCATATAAAACAATTATAGGTTAATAAGTCTATTTTTATCTTCTCTGAATTACTACCTACAAAACCCTACACAGCAAAGGTCTGTAAAAGACAGCTCAATGTCACAATCGATGTTTCTTTATTTCAATTTTACCTTTTTCTTTTTTTTGATTAGCAATGAATGGGTTAACGTGTCTATTTTTATACAGGCAGCTGCAACTGGGCTTGGGGATAATACGTCGGCTAATCAAGCCCACAGCCACATCCAAAGCCAAAGCCACAGCCAGAGCCAACACCCAAGCCAGGTGACCCACTTGAGCATGCATCGCTCGTGACATTCGACTGGGAAACGTGCAGAAGCGACTGAAAATCGACAAAAAGCAAAACAAAGTAGCAACAAAGCGGCTGCAAAGACAATCAAAAAAGGCGAAACGTGCAGAACGTCACTTTTTGGGCCCGACTCTGGAGATGCGTCACAGCGAAAAGTGTTGAGAAGGAAATGCGCATAAATATGGCAGAAAATCAGGAAATGTAAGTGTAAGTGCAAGTGAGAAATGCGAATCGCATTGCTGCGACAAGGTAACCGGCAAACACACTTGCGAGACAGCAACAAAAGCGGCTGCATCAGCAGCAACCAAATAAAGTTAAACAGGAAAGCAAGCTAAAGTCGAGCTTCGACTATGAGATACTCAGTGTTGGGATGGATAGTCTTAGAACATTTTGTGAGGATCAAAATATAAATAAAAGAGATACCTGAGAAATCGAAGTAAATTTAAAATCAATTAATTAAGTGCAAAAACGAATATAATAAAATATTACGTATACGAAAAGTGTGAAATTTCGAAAATAGTATTGAATCAGATGTAATTAATTACTTTCGGACTTGGCATTCGAATTTTCAAAAGCATATCTATCCATAATATCTTCGATTTTGTAGAATGTTGTTTATTTAATTAATATTTTCCATCCAGTTTCACCCAGTGGAAGCAGAATCGAGTTAGAAGTTAGCTAAATATTATATAAGGTATGTATTAGGGATGCATACCAAAAGGAGAAGTCCGATATGAATTATCGATAACCATATTGACCTCAATATCATATTGAAATATCTTCAATTTTAATTTATCGGAAAATATTGCACTTAACATTATTCTCAAATAAAAACCCAAGTGTTTTTTAATTTATCAGTCATTGTTATCGATAATATATGTAAAATATCATTAAAATTACATTTTTGATAGCCACTTTATATTTATTTCCGATAATTAATGTTTAAACCTTTCTTAGGTACAAGCAACTTATAAGATTAAGGATTCAAACAGAATATTTATTTATGGCAACCTTACAATATTATTTTAAATATCGGCCGCTAAATAAATATCGATACAGAATCGATAAATTAATATTACCTTTCAATCCTAAAATATATAGGTATACATTCTAGCACCTACCCTCTGTTCACACAAATACAATATACCCCTTTACCATACACACACCGGGTATTACATCAGCAGAGACAGCGACAATGTTGACAATTGTTGAAACTGACAGTTTGACGTTTTAACTCACGCGCCAAACGTCAAACGGCAGCAGCAGCAGGCAACACAATGGCAACAGCAGCAGCAACAACAGCAACAGCAGCAGCAGCAGCAGCAACAACATGTTCAGCAGTCATCTAGGCAAATCCACAGCCACGGCAACAAGAATAGACAACTCAATGAGGCATTTTGATGGACACCTCTGGCGACAGCAACACGGCGAATGAATAATATTTGACAATTACGTATACTTGATTTGTGCAGCATTATCGAATGTAATACTGGAAATATTGGTGATCTGTCAATACCAATCACAAATAACTGTGAAATATTATTAAGAAATTATTTGTGGCTTTTCACGGTTGACTTGGTGAATGACGTTTTTGTTTCTACATCCTGGGTGCAAAAATGTTTACAAAAAAACGAGGTCATTTATGGTGTACGTTATTTATTAAGGAAAGATTTTATAAGCTTTTAAGAAGCTAAGGAATAAGGAAGTTTTTATATATTTTAGACTAGAATCTAATTATTATTACTGACCAATAGTAATTAATTTCTGACTTAACTGTCGAAAATACATTTATGGACATAACATCGGATACAATTTTTTCTCAAATAAACTCACACATGCACAAAACAGATACAATTGCCAGGAATTTTCATAAAAAAAGATATGCATTTATAATGCAGCAGCTTTGCCCCAAATGACCCATCCACGATCACCAAAGACAGAACCGATGACCAGGAATGTGAATATATAACATATGGAAATATTTTTTTGTTCAAAGAATGTGACATATGTCGCGTGCGATTCGTCTCGCTGATATTGCTGCTATTGTTGTTCGTCGCTGGCTATCTTCTTTTTCTATAGTATAATTGACACTCTGTGTCCAGGGCTCATAAATTAATAGCAATTGGCGCAATATGTGCAGCTGTAAATTGTCGGCTGACCAGCGGAGAAAATAAAGAAAGATGCAGCGATCGCAGAGCTTTGTGTGTGGGTTGCTTGTCTACTTGCAACTGGAGGAATGCCAGAGAATTCATAAATAATACTCGTAGTTAGAAAGAAAGTCGGGTGGAAATTAGTCGGACAATGGAAGCTGACAGTGTGAGTGAGTTGTGCATTTGTGCACCAGGAAGAAAAGTCTAGCACTTAGCTATTTAATGGCGTTCTTGGTGCCAGCTTCTTCTGGGATGGAAATATACATATATCACTCTTCAGTACCTTTAGGCCCTTAAATCATCTTCTCTTTCTTCATTATTTAATCAAAAAATTCCAGCACAACATTCTTTTAACTTGTTCCACGCTTGCCAACCCGCATGTCACTGAAGTTGAAGCCTCCGTCTCGAGTCTCACAACGAGTCTTTGTATGCTCAGGACAATGACGACAGCAACGACCTAGAACAGAACAAATATATTCCATATAATTGGCTAAGCGTGTTAGTTATTATATCACACAGCAGAATTTTCTCCCTGTTACCCTGCAAAGGGAGAAGGAACAAACAACAAGTTAGGTCGCTTTCTTCCCTTTTTCGTTTTTTGATTTTCCGCATGTTGCATACTTTCAGGCAGCGAGGAAAATTTGCATGCGTCAACAGAACTTAATTTGATTTATTCTTGCCCTGCGGAAAAGTTACTTTCTGCCAAAGAAGCAAAAAATAAATCAAGTTGTGGGCTCATTATTTATGAAAACCCGAGTAGGTGAGATTTGTGAAATTGAGAGATATGTACGTATGTTGTGCCTTCAGAAATGTATGCAAGTGACGTAGGCGTTCTTGATTTAAGCCTGAATATTGTTAGAAGAGGAAGCACTTGTCAGAAGCTATTAATAAAAAATCAAGACCATATTTATAGACAAGGAATTTGAGGTGAGACGTTTTTACATAAAACAAGAATAATTATAATAGCTTTCATATATTAATATTTATTAACTTTACTTTTGTAAACTATACTATCTTCTTTAATAAATAAATAAAAAAAATAGATATTTCTAAACATTTTCCCTGGCAATGTTAGCTCTAACATTTGACAGCAATAAACATTTTCTTAGCCGGTACTATATTTGACAGCGAAATATTGACTTTAACGGGCACAACTAGTGTGACGGCCTAAAAAAAATGCGATTTTTGGAAATTTAAAAAAAAGTACTTGATCAATTATTTCAAAATTTTAAGAATATATTTATACATGTTTTAAGAATATACAGTGAAATTTTTGAAGAAAAAAATTTAATATTTTTAAAGTTATCGTCGATCTCCAACGGCGCTGAAAAAAAAGGTCCTTCTCTGCTGCAGTGATTCCGGCCTTCTCCGTGGATGAAATCAAAAAAGAAAAAATTCTCGTTAAACGAGGTAATATTGTCTGTACAATAGACTACGATAAAAAAAATATATCAAAAATTGACAATATGGCGGCGTTTAAAAAAAAAGTCGAATTTTACCCAAAATTTTGGTCGTTTT
>JAEIIU010057225.1:25661-60227 GCA_018874675.1 Drosophila baimaii | reverse complement strand
GTTAATCAGTGGATTTGGCTGTGCGTTGATTCCTAGTTTTTTTACTAACAGCTTTATATATAGAGATATAGAGACAGCGGGCGACAGACAGAGACAGATAGATAGAAATAAATAGCGTAAGAAAGAGAAAGACTGAGAGTGAGAGGGAAAACAAGAAAGAAATCTAACTTCGGGAAGCCAAAGATCACTCCTAAGGTAAAGTTATCCAAAATTGATAAAAATTAAAAACAATTCTTAAATATAATATTATTTATTAGAAAAAAAATTCTATTATGATTACCTAATCAAAGGAGAGGGAGTACTTTCAATGATTACTCTTGATCATATAGGGGGAGGGAGCTACAAATCATCATCACTTGATGACGTAATCTATAGACAGCCCCTAACTATGTATATCTAAGGTTCTATATAGTTATATGTTAAGCATTAACAAGGTAATGTACATCTTCATAATATTATCCACTTGTTGCTATGATAACTATAAGATACAGACGTCCGATTTGGCCCATTCCAACCTATATATACTAACTGCTAAAGAAAGATAGCTTAAACCTTTAAAAAACCAAAAATAACTTACATTTTTATATATTTTTAAGCTGTTCATCTTCTCCCCAAGAATATACCCCCTCCTATGGTTATATCTCTTCCATCTATATCTATATCCATAATATTAGATATATTTCAGAGTTTTTTCTGTCCGTGTGGCCCTTCGTCTGGGTTTTTCTGGTTTGCCAGAAACCCGTGCTCGAGGCACGTGTAAAAGTTTGTAGCTCCGGTCACGTGACCGCACGTGTCCCGCCACTCGCCCCTGGGGTAACCCCTCTCCCCCCCTCCTCTTGGCATGGCGGCACGGCACCCCCTGATAAGACGCCGGCTCCGGCGGCTGGGCTGCTGTGATAAGCGCAACCTGACAACTCCGCCGCCGCCGCGCGTGTTCCTGAGGAGATGTCAAAGACCAGGTCCGGATTTCTGGTCTCGGCGCTGGGACTGAGCCACGCCTATCTGGGACGGGATCGGAATCGGGCCAACCTTCCATCATTGATGGTTTTGTTAGCGTAAATATCTTAATTCGCCGCTTCGCCGCCCCCGACACGCGTGAATCGTGTGTGCAGTTGACACGAGAGACGCTTCACGAGATTTTTGCTTTTCACTTTTTCCTTTAAAGCGGAAAAGTGCGCCGGCGGAAATGCCAGAAAAAAAAAGAAAGAAGAGAGAGAGAGAGTGATTTTTTTTATAAGCAATTCAATCTCATTCTCACACACACACAACGGCACTTAACGAGCTTACAATAAATGTATAATCCTGTTTTGGGCACACCGGCCGCGGACATTCAGACATCCTGGTACACAGAGATCCGTGGACAGTTAACGTGGGAAGCTGCCAGCAAATGGGTGTTAGACGGGTCATCGTCAGGCAATTGGCGGATTAACTATTAGGGGGTACGATATATACTAATGTCTGGCATATATTCTTGAGGTTTCCAGATAGATTGTTTTATTATATATTTCTAATTTTATATATTCCTTCACTCATTGGGGTAAAAGGTAAAAAAAAATAATAGTATTTAATGCCAGAAGTTGATGGAATAACCATAATTTGTTATATATTTTTAACACTCTTTAAGTTGGTCACATATTTTATTTATTTATTTGTAGTTAATCCTTTTCTGCTTACTTATCCTATAGGATATATATATCATTATATTATTATATATATATAATAAGGTAAAAGTACTTAGGGAAACAAAGTTCCTTAGATATTTAGACATTATTACATTCAAGGAACATATAAATATTATTGGACATAGAAGACAGTATAACCTCGGGGGAAATACATATATACAGCATATTATAATATTTACATAAAATCCGAAATGGTTTATTTCGTTCAAGTTTTTCTACAAAAGGGTAGCCGTAGTGGAATATGGTTCCAAGTATGTCAAGGGGGAAATTAAATATATTAATTCCGTGGGGTTAAATATATTAAATTGACAATATTTAAGAACTAAGCTAAGAAGGCTGTCAAACCTAGCTCTATAAGGGTTCATAATAATATAAATAATATAGTATATATATACATTTGTAATATATAACTGAAGCATTTAGCAAACATGAGGTCATAAGGTCGTCTTAATTATTTATAGACACCAATATATATTTGATCGAGCACACAGATCGTTTGTAAGCGAGACATCTTCGGGCAGCTGTTTCGACCACAATCAATGGTCTCTTCAGCGAAGTTCCGCTTACGGATCGAAATCCTATTTATACAAGGGATACTCGAAATAACGACTTGCGAATTCCATTATTGCCTCTGACATGCACATTGGCAGCTAATTTGATTTTATTTTTAATATATAATAATATAATTAAATATAAGAGTTCATTGTTACACAAAGTGAGACCTGTTTCCTATTTCCTGCTCTGAAAGAAGTTAGGATTTGAAGTGTTTATCTAAAGAGGATGGGGTAGTTTGCAGAATAGATATTCCACCGTCAGTTTCTTCTTCTCTTTACTGCTTCTAAAGCAGCCAGTGTGACCATCTATTCTGAATTCGTGTCATGGTGCTGCATTTCGTGCGGCTAAGCTAGAAAAGCAGTCAGTTTTTTTCAGCTGTCTTCAGTTAACCATGTCAGTCATAAGATACGTCTGTGATAATGGTTTTAAAGTAGTTTAAGCCACACCTAATGTTATCCTTATATGAAAAAAAGAAGTAATAATAAATTAGAAAAAAAATATATAACATAATAAGTAATAAAATTATTTATAAAAAAAGTACATGAAGTGAAAACCTCAAATGTACTTAAGCATTAGCCAACTCGAGTTCTTAGTTCAGTCTAATTGTTCCTAGAACCCCACTATATATGTCAGACCAGGCACAAATATCACGGTAAGGCAAGGTATCTCTGCCCAACTGTTTCGATCATAACCAATGATCTCATCAGCGAAAGTTTTCTAACGTAACGAACTCCAACACTAGACCCTATTTATTTATGTATGCCGGAATACAGACTTATAAATATCCTTCGCCTTTTGCATCTACTTTCAAAGCTAGAAAGGATTTTAAAATTTTTACAAATAATAAAAAATAGTCCCTTCAAATTAGCTCAACTCAAGTAACAAATTTTCCCACAAATAACTCTCGTTATGTATGGTGAATAATTTCCAAAAGAAAGGCGTTTAAATAAATGGGCATATGCCACAAACTACATCAAATTGCAACTTTGTATCATCCTTGTTTTTTTTGGTGGCCCTCAACCCTCTGTTGCATTTTTTTTTGTCTAGGCAACACACAAAACTATAGCCTGACATGGTTGCTGGTTGCTTGCCGGATTTTGTTGCCACCATAAAAACATATGACACCATTTTGATGAGTCGCGCATTTTTGGCACGCCAAATTATGCATAAAATAGATTGCTGTGTTGACACTTTCCACGGCAGAAAGGATCGCAGGCAGCAGGCAGCAGGACGAGGACAGGGACTCTCGCCTAATCGGACTTGTCACGTGCGCATCACAACAAAGCGGGGTGGAAATCAAAGGTCGCCTCTCCTTTCCACAGATTTTATTTTGATTTTTTTTTTTTATTTTAACTAGCACCAATTGGGTTTGTAACTCGAAACTTGAAACTTGACGTTGCGGGGAGGAAACACGACAGCGACGGCGACGACGACGGCAACTGCGATTGCGATTGCGGTGGGCACATGTGTGTGACTGCCCCGGGATGAGTAAGGCGGTGATTTCTGGCGGGGATGGGGATGGCGCTCAGGTTTCGCCTCGAAATTAGTTGCCTCACAATGAACTTGGCAATGCGAATTTATTTACAATATTTTACAATATTTTATGTACTTATTTGTGGGTCAAGTTCCTGGAGTTGTTCAGGGAGGGAGGAGGACAAGAGGCATAAATCCAAATTGCGTACTTAGATTCTAGAGTATTATTCATATATTATACAGAAAATTAAGCAGACAAGGTGGTCTATTGATCAGATATTCCAATAAAATGATAAAAAAAACGTGATCATATTGAGAGCAACATCAGAAAAACGTGAACAAAAACGATCTCTGACTCATTTTTATGTCCTTAGGTCTTAGTCTTGAGTCTTGAGAGCATGAACGTCCTTTTAAGCCTTCTAATTAGCTCAAAAGTAGCCTAAATAAATGAAAATTGTGCAAATATTAAACACATATCACAGGCAGCATCACCCAAGAGCCTGAGAAAAATAAAAGTATACATTTAAATAAGAGACATATTCCTAGACTCATTAAGTAAGCCAAAGAACATGTTTAACTAATACCAAAAATTGAGCAATTTTCCTTAAATGTGGGTATTTTGTATAGTACTGGATCTCGATCGTATGTCAGACATAAAGAAAGCCCATAATGCAAACCTTAGTACGCCATAAAAACTCTTAAGCATAGTAATATATAGAAATAATAGATAGGTAGAAATAATAAAAGAAAATATAGTCAACATTAAAGATTTTTGTTCATTATGACTACTTGGTCACGAAAATAGTGTGAGCTTATTCTGGTCTTAATATAAGAATATTCTTAAAGATTCAAGATTACAGAAACATTCCAAATTCAAGATTTTTAAATAAATAAACTAAGACCTCAAGTTGACTAAACGCTTTGTTTACAAAATTTAAGGTGGCTCAAAATTGACATAAATAAATTAAAAAATTTTCATTCCACAAAACAGCTTAAAACAGAATGATTAAGTTCGAATAATGAACACTACCGCTTTCGGAGTTCTTAATAGAATTACTGGCTATTGTTATAGGAATAAATAATACAAAAATAATACACAAAATTACTAATATTATTTCAATTTTTCAATCAGCCACTCATTATCGATGAGTTGATTTTGCACCTCAGAAGAAATTGGTGTCTCCATTGCCTTTCCTTCCCAAATCAGTTACTATTTTGTACATTCATCAAAGGCTAAAACAAGTAGGAAACTATAGAATTAAGGGTTGCAATCATAATATTAAAATATATTATTTTTCGATTTTTCTGACTAATATTTAATACAAAAATTAAGAATGGAAGAAATAAAAAATTTGGAATTTCGCTGTTTTAAATTTAAAATGGAAAATCTTATTTTCGTAGTACAATTTTTGTAGAACAAACTTAAATCATTAATTAGGATTTGTTGTTCTGAAATTAATTTGCTGAATATTGTACCATTTTTAATAACAAACGAAGCAAATTTGTTGTAAAGAAAATGCTGTTGAATGAAGATCTTATTTTTCTTATCAATGAACTTTCAAGGCAAATACCATCTGATCACTTTAGAAATAAATCCTGAAGTCCTGAAGTTAAATTCATAAATTAAGGATACAAAAGTAAATACTTAATAAAGAATTTAGACTTCGTTTTCCTAGTTCAACACGAAAACCTAAAAATTTGTTACTGATTGGTAATTTTTTTATATTTAAAAATGTTTGTTTAAATTTGCTGCTTTTATTTTGTCGTTTTTTTTTTTAGCCAAGTTTCTTATTTTTATCAAAGTTTCTTAAATAACTGAAAAACTTAACCCGCGAATATCGTAAAAACGGCGAAAGTCACTGCTAAGCGGTGCTACACACCACTTTTGTGGTTTGCGTCTAAGGCGGATCTAAAATGTCTATTTTGGTTAGTGTCTGAACTTAAGCCAAGTTTCTTTAGCTTTAATACAAGTTGTTGAATGGTTGTGTAAAAGGGTAAAGCTTAGTACAAGTTGCTTAATGGTTCTAAGAAAAGGAAAATGCTTAGAAATTGTGCCTTTTTTTGTGCTTGCAAACGCACAGAGTTGCTTGTGAAAACTCTGGTGATTCCGATGTTTTGCTAATTAAAAAAATTCAACAAATCCACGCTCACCGCCTCGTCCAGTGACGGCCATTTGCTCATCCTAGACGGGACAAAGGGAAGCCAAGCGGGGGCGGCAGCATGGATCATCACACATACGCCAAGAGTGGCTCCAAGAAGTGTACGTACGCAACAACAACACGTGTTTCCCCCCTCTCCCCCCCCCCCCGCCGATTCCGATACCGATTCTATATTGTATTTACCTTATTTGCCTGATTCTACATGGCAGGGTCCGCGGAGGAGAAGCGACAGCTGGTGGAGCAGCGCATAGCGGCCGACGAGCTGTTCTCCAAGTACTCCCCGAAGCATGCCGAGCCCTGGAAGTGAGTTTTCTTGGTTAAGTCCGGGGTTCCGCCACATGACTATTGCTCTCTCTGTCTCTGTCTTGCAGAAAATTCAAGGACATGGCCAAGATAGGCGATTTCAGTGAGATTGCCCTCCGCAAGCAGTGGTTCTCCATGGTGCAGCGCTATCGCGTCCACAAGTCCAACACGGGGTCCGGCACCCTGAACAAACAGCGGATCGATGACCTGAACAAGGAGTGGGAGTTCTTTGGCCTCATTCACGCCTACATGAACCAGAAGACCAACGATCTGCACTCGTACGCCCTCAAGGAACCCAATGTGGAGCCGCCGTGTCACAATCTGGCCATTGCCAGTGTCTACTCCTGCGAGGAGGGACAGCTCTCGCCGCTGATGCTGGGCGTGCTCAATGACCACAATTTCTGTGAGCGTTCGCCGCCCAATGGGGGAGGCGATGCCGCCGACGACGTGGACGAGCACCCATCGACTGGTCACAACAACAACAACAACAATAATAATAACAATGATGAGCTGGACCGGCTGCTGGCCGAGGCCACCACGCGCAAGGAGGTGGATAGCGGCAGCGAGGATATGACCATGCTGAGCAACACTTGCCATGAGCTGTACGAGATGGAGTGCGGCCCCGTGATGATCGGCGGAGAGGTGTCGCTCTCCAATAGCCGCTATAATGACTTTGATGAGCCGCCAACGGAAACGAAACCATCATCGCAGGCGACGGTGCTGGAAGCCGTGGGGCTGAAGCCAAAGTCAAAGGCCAAAACAGTGAAGAAGCCCAAACGCAAGGAGCTCAGCGAGAAGGACAAGTATTACAAGTAGGTTACGCCAGGAGGAGTCTTTGAACCAGGATGCTAATAATAAATCCCCTTTTCCAGACACCGTCTCCGCTATGAGCAGCGCATGGAGAAGCGTCTAATGGGTCTGTGCACCGTCGTGGGTCGTCTACTGCAACAGTTTGCCCCCAATCTGGATGTTCAGCCACTGCTGGACCTTGGCGTCGACATGGCCCATAGCTCGCCGACACCGGGCAGCAGTGATGAGTGCGAAACCGAAGTCGAGGAGGAGGTGGAGGCGGATGTGGAGGCGGAGGTGGTGGTGAAGGCGGAGGCGGAGGAGGAGGAGGACGACGACGACGACGCGGGTGACATATCATAGAGAATCATAACCACCTCATAGATTCCAGTGAAGTATTTTGTTGGATTTTTCGATTCGTGTTAGTTCCTAGCTGTTACTCCTACTGATACAAAAATGGAATCCTGCGGATAGGGTGCTCAATCTCCTATTCCCACTGGATTTCCAATACAAAAGACTTGAAAAGAAGCTAGAGTAGGATCACGAGCATTGTTTCATACGCATGCTTGGTAATAAACAATAATTATGATATATAAAAATGAATTACTTACTAAATCATTTTCAAAATGCAAGGAAGAGTTGTAAAAAAAAAAAACCAAATATGTTAATGTAATAATATAATAAACTGCAGATGAGCAAAATGATGCAGGGCAAAACAGGCCCCAATGGGGCTGTATAAAAGCCATTATATGATATTAAGTCTATATGTGCTTCTTCGTTGAAAATAAAAATGTATTAACATTTTTTCTCCAACTCTCAATTACGTATCTTTCTCTTATTATATAGACGGGTGGGACCAATAGGATTACTTACCTATTTTTTATTGTTATTTTTGGATTATACTAATAGTTAATCAAATTTTCCTAGTACAACAAAACTTCTCTAAAGTAGAGCAAATTGACTTAAGAATTTGTATTTGTAACTGTGATAACAATTATGTTTGAATTTGAATTAATTGTATTTTCAAAACTATAAAAAAAACAACATTTTGTTAATAATATTTACACTTTACGCTGGGTATTTTTAGGCTTTCGGAAAATGCAGAATGTTCACTTGCATTTTTACATATTTTAAAATTAAATCTCTTTTTTCCTGCTTCGATACTTACTTCGATTAGAAATCGAATCGAGTTTTCATATCGATTAGTGCAGAATTTTGAAAAACTTCATTAATCATCTCTTAAAAAGGCAGACATCACATGCAAAATAGACTATTTTGCATTAATGTGTTTTCTTGTTTTGGCTTTGTTTACCTCTAAAAATAAAATAAAACTAAACTTAATAATAAATGAGGCAGTCTTGATATTAGTATATGCCCTGAAGCATCACGATGTGTGTCTCCAGAAAGCACTGGAACCACAGAAATCCTTGATACCCGGGCCCCAGCTAATGACAACACTTCAATGTGCAGCGAAGTACCAAAATAATCGATTATTTTTCCTGAAAAACGATAAATTAACTTGCGTATTGTTGAAACGGCACCTCAAGCTGCGATCAAAAGTGTGACCAACATGTAGCTATAAATTTAAAATCTGAAAAATCCTGAACTTAAATACGCAAAAAAGCATGGTATTTTTCTTTGGCATTAGTGCTTTTTTTTCATGGAGTATCTCGCATAAAATAAAAAAATCTTCATATAATTTTCCAGTGCTGGTAAATACAATATGGCGAATTATCGATATCGAAGATAATCGGAGCCTCCGATTAAAAAAATTACACCATCTATCGATAACTGCGGTGCCACCTCTAGCCGAAACTAACAGCTGTTTTCGATTTCAGTTCTATGAAATCGTGCTCCGCGGCATTAACATTGTAAAAAAAACTAATATTTAAATGCACAAACTTTGCAAATGCGCCAAGTAGTATAAGATCGTGCTCTCCATGTTTCCCATGCACCCCAAAATGGACGAGCAGCTGGCCCAGGCCTTCGCTGCCAACGAGGACGAGGAGGAGAAGCACATCCAGAAAGTGCAGAACGCCTTCCTCTACTATGGGTGAGTTTCAATGAAGTGCCGTTGTTGTTGTCGTTGTTGTTGGTCTACGCACATGCTGAATGAAATTGCCTACCGGCTAACGGTTAATGGCGTTCGATCGGTGCTGGAGCCAAGGGCAGGGGAGGCAGGGGAAGCGGGAGCAGCGACATGTGCAGACAAGCTGTCAACAAACTCCCGTTTCGTCGCTGCCTGTGCGTGCATGTCAGTGATGATCGGAATTAGCTTGATTTTTTGTTTATTAAGTGTCAATTATTATTGTTCTTATTCCTTGCAAAGAAACAAATTATATTTAATTAGGTTTACAGACATATTCTTAATAAGAAATCTGAAAATTTCACAGCTATTTAAGGAACAGTTTCGAAATAAAATTCCTTACATTTCCTCGAAACAGGATTAAACAGGAATAAATTATATTTAATTAGGTTTACATACACATTTTAACAAGAAATATTGATAAATGTCACTTTAAATCTAGAAATGACTTCAAAATTAAAGCAAATTCCTTTATTTTCCACAAATCCAGATTTAAATTCTACAAGTTAAAAAAAACCACAAGTTACTCTTTTCAAATATCCTCTTTATTTGTAGCCTATTTTTTGGGCACACTTTTAATTGATTTCAAACCCTTTTGGCCTTTGTCTGATAAGCTTACGCTTCATTATAGCCGCTATTTGAATAGGCTGTGTCATCGCTGGCGATAAGCGTGCTTGTTGTTGGCCCTAAGTGCCATTGACTGATAGTGTGGAAATCAATTAACTTACTTATCCCTTACTTAACCCTTCTCTGTACAGGCCATATGCGTACCAGCGGCTCAAGCGCTCCATGGATTACCTAAAGAGTCTGTCCGGCGAGGATCAACAAATGCTGGCCAAGTACCGGGCTCACTTGGAGTGCGTACGCACGTGCATCGATCGCAACCAGGCCGTCATTCGTGAGATTCTGCGGGAGCGTGTCCTCTATCCGCCGGAGGAGTCCGCCGTTAATCCGTCAACGGATGGCTGGGAATTCGACGAGCCGCCGCCAAATGTGAGGCACGGCGATATGGATCAGGTGGGTTAAGGGTCCCTCACTCATTGGTATTCCCACCCCCCGAAGTTTCAATAACAATTACACATTTCTTTTCAATGTTTTCGTTTAATATTTTATAATTAGTTAACATATTATTGGTAATTTATGTTTTTAACTCATTAAAATTTTAAAAATTGTCTTATAAAGGTTTTAAAAGAGGAATTTCTGAGCTGCTTTCTTAATAATATTCAAATATTAGTAGTTTTCAGGCCTTTTTAATGAACTTATCATATCTTTTTGGGTCTTATGACCTTTTAATCACATTATATTATTGGTATTTTACATTTTACATACATTATTAGTATTATTATTAATATTATTTCATCATATCCCATAAATTCTTACATATTTTTTATAATTCTTAACTATTAGTTATTAGTTTTCTCGTAACCAAAACCCAAAATTCTTCTTTAGTTCTTCTTTAACCATCCAATTGGCAATCACAACACCTTTTTCTGCATCTGAATCTCTTCCAAAATCTGTACATACACACGCACACCTCGTATCCCGTATTCCGTATCCTGTATCCTCGCACCCGCTCTAATCCCACCATCGTAGATTGATATTCGACTCGAGGATGCTGACGTTGAACCTCTAAAAATTTTAAAGGCCCAGTCAACCCTGAAGTTGATTGCCCGAGACTGGAGCACCGATGGGGCCCTGGAGCGGGAGCAGTCCTACAAGCCGATCATCGACAGCATTGTGGAGTACTACAAGCCGAGTGATTAGTGAGTGACTATGAGCATACCTTACCATTAACTCTGATTAAATACTATACCCACCCTTAGCGAGCTGAAGGAAATCAAGATCCTGGTGCCGGGAGCGGGCTTGGGACGTCTCACCTACGAGCTAGCCTGCTTGGGGTACTCATGCGAGGGCAATGAGTTCTCCTACTTCATGCTTATAGCCTCCAACTTTGTCCTCAATCTGTAAGCGAATTTGTTCGACTAAAAAGCAAACATTCCCGAGATATATAGACTCTTCTCTCCTTTCCTGCAGCTGCGACTATGAGAACAAGTACGCGCTGTATCCCTGGGTGCACCAGTATGTGAACAACCTGCGGCGCGAGGACCAGGTGGCTGCCGTTCGCTTTCCCGACGTCTGTCCGCGCAAGAACCCGCCCAAGGGTCACTTTGAAATAGCAGCCGGGGATTTCCTGGAGATCTACAAGACGGCCCACAGCTACAACTGCGTGGCCACGTGCTTCTTCATCGACTGTGCCAATAATGTCATCGATTTTATACGTACCATTTACAAGTGAGGCGGAGGAGGAGGAGTTGGAAGGAGAATCCTTATGCTTATATACTTTCTGATTGCTCTCTTGCAGAATCCTAGTGCCCGGTGGCATCTGGGTGAATCTCGGACCGCTGCTGTATCACTACAGCGACGTCAGTGGCCAGAACAGCATCGAGCCCACCTTCGAGGACCTGTGCATCATCATGGAGAGCGTGGGCTTTGTGATCGAGAAGTCACGCACGGGCATCCACACCAAGTATGCCCAGAATCCAGCCTCCATGAAACAGAGCGAATACCAGAGCCTCTTCTGGGTCTGTCGCAAGCCAGATCCCTTTGAGGAGCAGCGCGGCAAGCGCAAGGCCTCCCGGGAGCCACACGATCTCATTGTGCGCGAGGATAGCAGCGAGGAGGAGGAGGAAGAGGAGCGGCAAAACGAGGCGGAGGAGCGGCAGAAGGAGGCGGAGGCGCGAAAGAAGGAGGCACAGGAGCAGACGGTCACCGCCGACGAAGAGACTGAAATGGAGCTGCTGGCCCAGCCAACGTGATAGCCATCAAAGAACCCCGAACCCACACCACACACCACACACGCATACGCAATGCTAAAACCCAAACCCACCTATACAGATGCCATCACACAGAACATGAATCAAAGCAACAAGGATTCGCCATTGTAGAATAAACGCCATGTTTCTATTTTCCGAAAATCTTTGTAATATCTTTGATTTAGCTTTGCTTGGAATTCACAAAAGGAAGACCAGACTGGGAACGGGAACGTTGCAGTTACCAAAGACGCTTTATTTACTAAGATGCCGCAGGACACAGCGCTGGGTACAGGCTCTGTGGCCATATAGGCAAAGAGAGAGCGTTCTCTAGAGCGGATCGCTTTCTTGTAACTCCTCTCTTGTATATCCTACATCTGTACGCACACATGCAAGCGCCTTCTATTTTTAGATTATTTCGCTCTCAACTTTGTAAGAACGAAGAGAACGCGATTTGTGTCAGAAACAGAAGAAAGTGCAGGCATAAGGCAATTCAAGCGAACAGTCGTTACTCATCTTAGTATTTCTAGCGTCTTTGCAGTTACCGAAAGTGAAAAGATTTACCAAAGCCAGAGGTTCCCTTTAAATAAATACTTTTTATTTGTTCAACTCATTCAGCGATTTTATAATAGAATTTGGTACAGTAAACTTGGCAACTTTTATACACGTTTAAACACGACAAAATCCCTAAAATGTAGTGGCAGTCTGTACTTGAACTTTAAACAAAGAAGTTGTCCGAATTCCACTTCAATTTTGTACAAAATAATAAGCAAAAATAAAAAAAGGAGCCAGCATTTAAGCTAAAAATTTAATGCCTTACATTCAGTACCCCCTGCGGCGTTTCTTTTTAAGGATATCCCCCCCCCCCATCACATACAGAGCATGCTTAACTTTACTCAGCTCTCTACTTATGCAGATCAGCTCTCCGTGGCGCGCCAGTTGTCCGGACGCCACTGGCGCGTGTCCAGGTGCCGCAGCTTGATGTCCGCGTAGATCTTTTCGAAATGCGACGCTCCCTTGCGGGTGCTCTCCGCCAGGATCTCGAACCAGATGGCCTCGCTCAGCTCGGTGCTGGTGTGGCACATGGAGACACGTGTAGAGCCCAGGACACGCTCCCGAAACTGACGCACCACCTCCCCAAACGGCGCATGGTAGGCGGTGGCTCCGTTACTGCTCACCTCCGGCAGCAGGAAGGTGTTCAGGGTGCGGGCTTCGCCTCGGCCCCGGTAAATGGGCAGACCCGTGGGTCCGTATAGATGTGCCAGCCTCTTGTCCAGTCGATCGCGCTGCAGCGGCTCGAAGTCCGGCCGCTGGGCACGTGTGCGCACGAACAGCACCTGCGGCAGGTGATCCGGCACATAGCCCTTGCAGGGAAATCGCGGGCGCAGCCTAAGCGCAGCGTTTATCAGACGCAACTGCTCCACGGCCAGGCCATCGATGGCCAGGATGAGGACATGGCACACGCTCAGGAGCTGTGCCATTATCGCCACCGAATGCAGATCCACGTGATCCGGCTCTTTGGCCACGGCCAGGAGCGGTGGCGTGTCCACCAGAATGTGCCGCTCCCGTGTTATGAAGAACTGCAGCGATTCCGTGCGCGGACGCAAGACACTCTTGGGGGGCTCCTTGGGCTTGTTCTTGTGCCGGGTGGCAAAGGTGCAGCCATCTGCATCCGGGGCTATCAGATGCTGGTAGTAGTCAAAGTCTAGCGACCGCTCGGCGGCCAGGAGATTGAGCAGAGTGCTCTTGCCCGAACACTGGCTGCCCAGCACACCGATGACGGTGAAATCCGTGTTCGTTTTGTGGAACAGCCGGCGGGAGTTGACATTGAAGACGCCATTGGCCAGGATGAGCGGTGTGGGACGATTCATGCGCGGCGGCTCCTGGAGAGCAGCAGCTGCTGCTGCTGCTCCGGCCACGGCAGCAGCCGCACCACCGCCGCCAGCCGCATTGCAGTTGCTCTTCTCGCGGCCATTTGGTGCCGAGCTAACGAGAGCTGAGCAAACGGAGCTGGACGACGATACTGCACCCAGCTGGCTGCTCTTGGCCGGTGATCCGCCGCCTCCGGAGCCACACAAGGACAGATTACATCTATCTGCGGGCACGGCATCGCTGGTGCGATTGATGTAGATGGTCTTGATGGTCGTGGGCGTGTCCTGGGTGCTGATGGGACTCGACTCCGGGTCCTTGTCCTTCTCCCTCTCCCGGTCCCGCTCTGTAGTCCGGTCGCGCTCGCGTCCCTTGTCCCTGTCCCGATCTTTCTTCAGGAGAATCTTTGGCTGCACAATCCGGGCATCCTCGCGACGAGCTATGGTGACGGGTGTCAGGACGGCGGGGGCGTGGTCATCCCGCTTCTTGTTTCGGTATCGGCGACGAAAATCGGCCATGGGATAGCCGGTTATAGGCGGGTTTTGGGAAATTTATTTATTTTAAGTTCTGCACGCTCCGCCTTCGGGCCGTTTTACAACACTGCTCGCCACGCCAACAGCTGTCAACAGTGCTGGCTAAGGAAAAAATTAAGCTAGATAATTAACTAAATATGAGAGTTAGCGTCATTTTAGTTGCATAAGGATAGAAACCAGGCCTTAGTTGTAGGGCGCACTCAAATTGTTTAAAATTAAATTAAATTTTATAATAACAATAGCTACAAATGGCTAAACAATTAGCTAGAAATGGCTAAACAATTAGCTAGAAATGGCTAAACAATTAGCTAGAAATAAGCGTAGCTTGCCGCACTGCCTGATTGACGTTTACCAACACTGCTTGTGTTTATTTACTTTTATTAATTAATTGTTTTGCCATGCCGATCGTGGTGATTACAGGATTGCCGGCCAGTGGCAAATCCACTCGAAGCCGCCAGCTGCGAGATTACTTCACCCAGCGGGGCAAAAAGGTACACCTGATCAGGGAAAACGAGGCTGTGCCAAAGGCGCTCTTTGGCAAGAATCTCCATGCCGGCGATTCGCAAAAGGAGAAGGTGGTGCGCAGCGATCTCAAGTCGGAGGCTTTGCGTCACCTCAACAAAGAGGATCTGGTCATCCTGGATGCGGGAAACTACATCAAGGGTGAGGCGACGTCTTGGACGCAAGTACTCCCGAGAAATCTCTAAAGAATATCCTGGAAATTCCAAACGCAGGCTATCGCTATGAGCTCTACTGTGCCACCAAGGCAGCCAGGACCACACAATGCACGCTGTTCTGCTGCATACCCCAGGAGCAGGCCTGGACCTTCAACCTGCTAAGAACAGCGGCGGATGAGGTGCCATCGGAAACGGAAACGGAAACCGGACAGCCGCTGGACAATACGGATGTGCCGTACACCCGCGAGATATTCGATGCCCTGTGCATGCGGTACGAGGAGCCACAAAGCAACAACCGCTGGGACAGCCCGCTGGTGGTGGCGCTGCCCGAGGACACGCTGGACGTGGAGGCCATCTACAAATCCCTGTACGAGACGCAACCCCTGCCAGCCAACATGAGTACGCAGAATGTAAGCGTTTGCTATCCTCCCTTGCCTTGCCTTGTGGCAAAAAAAACTACATATCTCGCTCCTTTCAGGCCCCCTTGGGAGCCACCAACTACCTCTTCGAGCTGGACAACATCATGCAGTCGATCATCAAGGAAATACTCGGCGCCGTCAAGATCAAGGCCTTTGGCCAGCTGCGCATACCCGGCAGCAGCCAGCCCGTGAAGGTGACCACCTCGATGAATGCCCTTCAGCTGAACCGACTGCGCCAGAAGTTCATAACGAGCACGTGCCGGGCCAGCCAGACATCGCCCACGCCGCTGGACCAGGTGCCGCAGCTGTTTGTCCAGTTCATTAATGCCAATACGATCGGCTGTTAGGACTGTGATTTTCATAGAATAAGGTTTTTATAACAAAATGCAATAAATAAAAGCAAAAATGGCAACAAATAAAGGTTATTTTCAAACCACCACAGACCGTTAGTTATCGAAAAGTTATCGTGGTAAGGGGAACAGCTGACCAGAACAGTGTGACCATAGGGAGTAAGTGAGACTTGCCCGGTGCAACGGGATTTCTCGTACAATTCCAAACAGAAAACAAAAAAAAAAGAAATAGAGTAAAAAATATATAATTTAAATAGCATATATCCAATTGGAGCGACGCTCGGGCGGCGGATCGGGGCGAGGATCTCGCCACACTTGCAGCCACTCTCTAACCTCTGCCGCCTATGAAATGATTTGCCGACTTTGCCTGGACGACGCGGTGCACAGCATCCCGATCTTCGACCAGGATGAGGCCGACGACCAGCCGCCGCCCTCCAACCTGGCGGAGCTGATCGAGAAGCATCTGCAGTTGGTCGTAAGTAGCCCGCTTTCCCCTTAAAGTCTCCTGCTTTGGCTCCAATCTGTGTGCCTCCACAGCTGCTGCCCAACGATGCTGTGTCCCGGTGCCTGTGCACCCAGTGCTGGCAGCAATTGGCCGACTTCGAGCAGTTCTGCACCATGGTGATGAAGAAGCAGCTGGGCCTGCAGCAGCTCAAGCTGGAACCCTTCTCCGACGACGAGGATGGCGATGCCGCAGATGCAGACACAAAGGCGCATATCCTGTGCGAGCCGGAGATCGATGTGAGTCCCTCGGCGGCAGACAACGAGGAGTACAACGAGATCGATGTGGATGCCACCAGCAGTGGCAGCACCACACACGCAGCAGCTGCGGCTGCTGGACGACCGACAACGCGGCGTAAGGTGCGTCTGCCGTCACCCATCAGACGCAGCATGCGTCCCCGTGCGCTGCCCAAGACCCGGGCCGTCAAGGCCAAGGCCAAGACGAAACGCCAGCTGGAGGAGGCGGATGCGGACGAGGATGAGGATGCGGAGGGCGAGGGCGAGGGGGATCCCGAGAGCCGCAACAGCCATAGCCGCGAAATGGACAGCTACATAGCGCTGCACGGCCGCCTGGAGTGCTGCCTGTGCAGCGGCGGCGACGACGAGCAGTTCCAGAACTTTGCCGAGATGAAGCGACACTTCCGCCATCACCACCAGTCCCCCGGCTATGTGGTGTGCTGCCAGCGACGCTACAAGAAGCGGGCGCTCTATGTGGACCACCTGCGCATGCACAACGATCCGGATTACTTCAGGTGGGTTTACCCTCGCCGCAAGACCCTTGAAACTCCTCCTCTAATGCCAAACCCTTTCGCTGCAGGTGCAAAATCTGCTCCAAGCAGCTGGTCAGCCGCATCAGCTATGACGTCCACATGCTGCGCTTCCACTCCAACGAGGATGAGCTGAGCTTTGCCTGCGACAAGTGCTCCAAGCGGTTCTCCAAGCAATTCCTGCTCACCATACACTCGCGGGTGCACCAGCAGGAGCGCAAGGAGCAGTGCAAGCACTGCGACAGATCGTGAGTAGCAGCGGGAGAGAGGGGAAACCAAGCCAGATCTCATCCACAGCATCCCTTCCACAGCTTCCGCACTGCCGTGGACCTACGGCTGCACATGCGACGCACCCATGACCCCGCCTTTGTGCCCTTCATCTGCGACTCGTGCGGCGCCAAATTCAAGACCAAGCAGAACCTGCTCGTTCACAAGCGCACCGTGCACCGCGAGGGCTCCCAGCTGCCGGAGGTGCAGTGCCAGGAGTGCCAGGTGTGGCTCTCCGACGAGAACAGCCTGCGCAAGCACATGTACATGCATCTGGACGCCGCCTCGCTGCGCCAGTGGAAGTGCGAGCAGTGCGGCCTGGAGAAGGGCTCGCGGGCAAAGCTGGCCGCCCACATACGCTACCACCATCCCAAGGAGTACCACAAGTGCACGCATTGCGGCAAGGAGTTCAAGAGCAGCCGCGGCCTCGAGGAGCACACGGCCACGCACACCGGCCAGGATCTGTACGAGTGCGCCTTCTGCGAGCGCACCTTCAAGAACTCGGGGAACATGCACAAGCACCGCCGCCAAATGCACGCCGCCCAGGTGGCCGCCCTGCAGCAGCAGAAGAAGGTGCGTCCCAGCAAGCGCAAGGATAAGGGCGAGCTGATGCTCGGTGTCCTGGCCGCCGGCGGGAAGGAGATGCTCGACCATGCGATGGCCGCCAGTGACATGAATATGAATATGAATATGAACATGAACGACTGATCGAATCCAAAAGAAAGGGGGAAAACTGAATAAACATAAAGGGAAAGTAACGTGCGAGCGGGTCTTTTTCTTTAATCTTTCTTTAACCTTTTCCATAACAAAAAGTAAGTATTTGTATTTGTACATCTTTGACCCATAGCTTCTAAGATATCTATATATAGGATATAGTACATAGTCTTGGCTGGCATTTTCCTCCAGTTTATCCATATGGGTTAAAATGGTCAAGTGACATTTTTGGTTCAAAGAGCTTTCACTGTCATTACAGATCTAAACCAGAGGGTAGCCGAGGACAGAATGAGGCAAGTTCGACGATGCTGCCACTATTTATAGTCTCTGATTGTCTGAGATATGTAGATGAAGCGATAGAAAAAGAGTGATATAGAAAGAGCCCCATAAAGAGATAGAGAAAGTAATAGAGAAAACAAGAAAGGCAGCTTTATATATATCTATATCCACAGATATACATATCTATCTGTCCCGATTTTGATAAAACTAAGAACATTACTTTAAAAACGTCCAAGATAAATATAAATTATATTATAAATTGTTAGATAGTGTGTATTTGTGGAAAACTGACTGAGTTATGTTACTTTTCATAATATTTTCAGCTTGATTCTTAGGCAGCTATATGATATAGTCGTCCGATTTTTATAAAATGAAAACCGTGAATTTTAAATCATCAAAAAATATCATATTGCAGATTATATGAACAACTGTTATATTATAATTTTTGTACTATTAATATTTCTATAGATATTATGGCAGAAATACGATAAAGACGTCTGATTCCATGTTAAATATATAAAACATCTACATAAAAAATAAGACTATCTCCAAAATGCCATCCAGTTCCACAGGTCTAAAACTTAGTGACAAATTGGCGTATAAACGGAAAGACAGACATGGCTAAATCGACTCACCTGTTTATGCTAATCAAGATTACATATATACACTTTAAACTTTCGAAAGGGATCCCTTCAAACTGATTAAAATTATAATAAAAGAAAATGTTTATAATAATAATTCTATGGCTGCCTACTTTCAGTAGCTTTAGTTTATATTTTTAAGCAAACTGTTTGTAAATAAATAAATAAATAAAAAATAATATTTATAAGTATAGAAACCGTTTATTTAATAAACGGATATATATACATATGTAAATTTTCAATAAAATCACCCTGTTGTGCCCATTATTTATACCGTTCCCAGTACTATAAACTGCTATAATTCGATAACATCATATGCACTTTGGCAGCAATTTGATGCATAGAATTATCGATTTCCGAATTGAGTTCCCACTTATATTTTATAAATGGGTTCAGTTTTGTTCGAAAGGAAACTTCCCATTTGCTATAAAAAATAACCTAAATCATTTCATGTAAAATATGGTGGCTTTCAGTGTTCTTTCACCTCTTTGTTATACAACACTTATATATTTTTTTCCATCATAATAATAGGAATAAATGTAAAATAATATTTTTAAGACAAATCCCCCCATTAATCCCATTATTTCTACTGCTCCCAGTATTTTTCGTATTGTCCCAGTATATTCCAGGGTGCCAAAAAACCACTATAAGTCGATAACTACTGTGACAATGTGGCTGCAACTTAAAATATCGACCTATCGATGCCCACATTGAGTTTCCACCTCTATCACTCTCCCAAGTGGTTTCAGTTTCAGTAGAAAGCGATCTTTCCGTTTACTCAAATATCAATCTATAAACAATTTCGTGTGGTAGGTTTGTTATTTAATTCTCTTATTAATTACACAACAAAATAATTTGCAAATATGCTATAAATTTAGTATGTTTTTAATAATGTTGTCCAACACTAACAAACACACGCGCACACACACAAAAGAGTTAATAATTTTCTGGTATACATACACAAAGATTACGCATTAGCTTAGTTAATTTTTTTCTTATATTCTCCCAGTATTCTCAACTTTCTAAGGGTTTAGACCCAAGCGGACAATGTCAGGGACGCCATAAATAGGTCTAACCGAGCGGTACAGTTGCCAGTTGGCGAGATAAGTGAGTACACACACTGCAGCCCGTATACACACATACACTCGCATCTGTGTGACAAAAACAAAATGGTGGTGACCCATTAAAAATACTCTTCCTTCCCCGTCTTGCTGTCAGTCTTCAAGTAGTGTCAAGTGAGTGCGGGCGTTGCTCCCTGGATCTCTTTTCGAAGTTTTCCCATTTAGTTTTCCAAATTCCCGCCTGAATCTTTTGTGTGTTTGTGTGTCCCTGTGTGTGTGTGTGATGTTCGAACACGTTGCAATTCGTTAATTTTCTAATTTGTATCTCATTTTTTCTTCCATTTAGGGTACAAGGGTGGCCATCGAGAGGGGTAAGGATGAGAGGTGCCATTAGCTTTAGAGATCGGTTTGCTTCGGTGTAGGAAGTAGGTGGTAATCGGAGCGCTCCGTGTTCCGAATCGTTCGAACCGATTTCCGAAGCAAGAAATTTGACAGTTCAAGTGGGTTTTGGACGCTCAGATTAATCGTAAAGAAACGTAAATGAAACAAAATGGTTTCCTTCAATCGAATAGCTATGAAATTGTGTCTTACGAGCAGTAAGAGCAATAAGATTGATTTAAATCATTTCAAATACAATGTGTTTTCATGCAGGACTCGTCTGTCGTGCTGTAAAACACAAATCAAATAACACGTAACGTTTTACAAGCCGAAATGAACGAAATACAAATACACATGTCTAAAAAGGCATGTAAAATGTTGCATAAAACTAAGAAAACACAAATTAAGTAACGTTTTACGCGCCTTAACCATTACAAAAGATCAAAGAAATTGCTACATTTCGTGTGACTAAAAATGCAATGTTATACGAAATGTTTCAATTTAATAAAATAAGAAAGAAAAGAAATATTAATCAATTTTGTTTAGAACGAGACGGAAATATGTAGGCGATCTCTTTCATATTACCGTTTGGTTCGATTCGAAAGAGAGAGAAAATGGTTTCAAAAACGAGAGAGATGGAGATAGAGATTGGGAATAAGCACGATTTGGAGTCCCACAACTTGATACTTTGAGTTTCTTGTATCACCAGATCACCAACATGATCACTGATCTGTGACGGATCTCCAAGCAATGGTAAAAATAATAACATTTAATCACCGTATCGTCGAGTTTCCTGTAAGAAATAAGAAATAAATGCTAGTAATTATGTAAATAGGATATAAAGTAAAAGTGCAACGAAATAAAAACGAATTTTACCAGAATTTAATTGTTTTTCCTTTAATATTTCACTTGAGAACTCCTCGAGTCCGCCATTTTGTTGGCTCGAAACGGTTGGATTTTAAATGATGGACTTCCGGTTTATGGTATAGCAGTGACAACAACCAGTGAGATGTTTCTAGCGTTGCTTTCCGGTTCGGTTGGTGTCCACGATAAAAGACACCATCTGTTGTCTGGGAAGGCACACTAACGTTGCAAGTTCTTATTTGAATTTCCAAAAATGTTATCGATGCAAGTGGAAAAAGCTCAAGCTAAGAGTCGATAATCGATTTGACTTGCAGAAATATTTTTAAATATAATACTTAAAACGAATTTTATATATGTGTATTAATTCATTAAATTATATTTTGTTCGACAGTTCATTATTTATTAAATTCTATGCTATATTCTAATATATGACAATTAAATTGAATTCAAATAAATTTTAATTTAATGATAATAAAATAAATAGCTTTATTGGGTAAATAAATAATTGTAGATTTAATTTATACCTACAGGTGATCTTAAATAACGTTTTAAATAAGATATCACAAAAATAATTAAATTTATCCACTTATGCATAGCTTTAATTTTAAGAGCATTTATTTGAATTGTTATAAATTAGAATATAACACATCAAATACATCTTAATTTAATGAGAAATAAAACTATCGATAAAGGCCTACTTTGGGCAACGAAGTAACGAAATATTCTTATAAGAAAATCGATATATTAGAACAGACTGACTAGAGGTGAATAAGCATCCCGCTGCATGTTAAATAGCATTCTACATTCCCAATTCTGTTAACCCATTATAGCTCTTTTAAAATCCGAAAATTCCTTGTTGAATGGTTCCGTAAAAGTGAAAAGCTTAAAAATCGTAATTTTTTGTGCTTTCAAACGCGCAGAGTTGCTTGTGAATACATTCGATGGTTGCGATGTTTTGAAAACATCGATGTTATCGATGGGGCCACTCGATGTTTCTACCCACTACACTGTCAGCCAATGAATTTCTCGAAATGAATGTTTCAAAATTAAGAAGATTGTCGTCTAAATTCTCCGTTTTAACCCATTTCGCAACTGAACTCGACGGCGAGTCGGAAAATAAATAAATTAGTGCTATGAACGCGACATTGAAACGCGTGGTTTAACTGTGGCAGTGCGTAAAAAGTCAACAAAAGTCATAAGCTTTCTGTTTCTGTGCTGCTGCTGTGCCAATACATACGTAACGCAGCAAGCGTGTATGTGTGCGTGCGTGTGTGTGTGTGTGTGCACATATATGCATATGTGCATGTGTGTGTGGGTGGTCGCCTTGAAAACATAATCGTGCCATCTGCGTATTAAAAAAGCGAAAAAGAAGAAAGAAGAAAAAAAAAAAACAATTGTGTATAATATACATATATACAGGCGCGCACACACACAGGCACAACGTAACATATGTTTAACAGAGTGCAGGCGCAACAACAAAGCACAAGTGCACTGTTAGCCAGGCAGCAGTGCTGGCCTGTTAGATCAGCAGTTTGCCACTGTTAACAGTGGTGGGCAGCAGTGTGCCCGTTTCGGGCCACAACCTATATCTCAGCAATCCGATTTCGAGCTGTAAAAGTATTTCAAGGCAGCACGCAGTAAATTAGCTGCGATTAACTAAAAAAAAAAAAAAACAACCAACGTTTAGAGTTCAGTGCAACTAGTGCAACCAATATTCGCTGTATATTAACCCAAAGGGGGTGCACAACAAGAAGGAAAATAGACAGGCAGCAACAACACAGCCCACAAAGAGCCACAACAAAGGGGGCTGGCTTCAAAACGCAAAACGTAAACAAAAGAGACTCGTCGAACAGAGAAGGCGCAGCAGCAGAAAGAAATTCTCTCTCAGTCTGACTAGAGAGCAAAAGCCCAGAGTAATCAATTAGTAAGCCAAGAAAACGGAAAAAACAGAAAGCAGAAAACAGAAAACAGAAGGAGCACATAAAACGCAATCGAAGAGGAGGAAGCGCAGCGCCAGAGAGCCAGGGAGACAGGAAGGAAAGAGAGAGAGAGAGAACAGCAGCAGCAGCAGCAGCGATGGACTCGGATAATGACAATGATTTCTGCGACAATGTCGATTCGGGCAACGTCTCATCGGGCGACGATGGCGACGATGACTTCGGCATGGAGGTGGACATGCCCAGTTCCGCTGAGCGCCAGCTGGACACCGATGATTACCAATACAAGGTGCTCACCACCGACGAGATTGTCCAGCATCAGCGGGAGATCATTGACGATGTCAATCTTCTGTTGAAGGTGAGTGGTGTTTCCGTGTCCCGCTTTCCCACTTTCCCACTTTTCCCCCCTCTGCACACATGCACTTTGGTGCATGCATGTGTATCTGTGTGTGACGTTGATGGCCAGCCCCATTCCCCATTCCCATCTCCCGCCCCCCTCGTCCCACCCCTGCTGCAGCAGCCAACGCTCTGCCTGGGATCTGGGATAAAACTGAAGGTCATCCGCCGATGTTGAAAGCTTCTTTTCTGTTTTGGCCGTGCTGACTGCCAGGGAAAACTCGTCACAAGGTCACCACATCCGCATCCACATCCACACATCCACACATCCCACCTCTCCACTGGCACAGGCACAGCCCCATATCCCACATTCGCCACAAAAATCACGCAGGTCCTCTTTTCACTTTCACCAATTTTTGGTTGACTTCCAAGAACTTGTGGGTTAATAAAGGGTTAACTAGGAAAACGCCAAAAACAAATAGTTTTCTTTTTTTATTTGTTTCAAGAATCTTATATGTGAAAATCATGTTAGGCTAATGTTCATGTTAATGTTAAATGCTAATGCTAATAACAATGTTAAGGCTTAATGTAAACTATAATGTTAATGCTAATTTTAAGGGGGTATTCTTCTGGTCAGGAAGCATGAATTTCAAGTCATTTTCGAAATGTCTTAAAAAAGCAAATAATATGTTTACTATCCACTTTGGTTTGTATTAGTTATTTGTTAATATTAGAAGAATAGAAACAAAAATTTAAAAACTAAAAAAGAAACAAATTCTACAAATTATGAATAATAATCTAGAATAATATCGCAATGGTTGAAACTACGGAAAAGTTAAAAAAACATTTTTTCACAAAATCACAGAAAAAATCTTTTTTTTTCGACCACTTTTTCTGACTTGAATTTTGTAAAAATAGTTAAAATATAAATTTTGGTGATAGGACTAGTTCCAACCATAGACAAACCTATAAAGAAGATTCTTTAATAATTTTAAATCGGTTTAGTTGAACCTGAGATATTGTGGGGGGTATCGTTCCGAAAAAAAACAGTTTTGAGAAAAACGCGTTTAAAGTTTCGTGTAAAGCCGAATCAGTTTGTATGCCAGGTCAGAAAAATGCCTATATCTCCGACAATAATTTAAATTTTGAAAAATCCTCTTGTACACATATTCTTGGATAGTTAAACATTGAAAATATATAACAAATATTTTGATTTTCTGAAATTTCTAGACCAGAATACACCCTTAATGTTAGTTTTCATGTTCATGTTTATCATTAGGATAAATGTTCATGTTAATGATAATGTTAATGCTAATGTTAATCCTAATGTTAATATTAACGTTATTGTTAACCTTAATGTTCATGCTAGTTTTCAACCTAATATTCAGGTTAATTTCAAAATAAACCAAAGTTTTTAAGGTATTTTCAAAGAATTATTTATTTTGTTTTTAAAGTACTTTGTTTTTAGTTGTTTTTTAGTGTTTGGATTATTTTTGTTAAGAATCTGATTAATTGCACCTAATATGGATATTTTTTAGGCTTCAATGGAACTCTTATATTATATTTCTTCTACAAAATCATAATTTTTAATATCTAAAAACCTAAAAAAAAAGATAAATGGGTCAAAGTGCCTGTTAAAGGTTACTATTACCAATGTTAATAACCCCTGTAGCTTATATTTTGATACCATACCTTTCTTAGCTCAATAATTAGGTTTTCCGACTTGCTCTGGTTAAAATCATAAGTCAAACCCCATAAAGATCTAGACCTTGGCTGAATAGTTTCCAAGGTTAACAAGCTTTCACATCTGCAGAGGCTAACACTGGCCGGTTCACTCTATTTCTAATGCTGACAACTGTGCCAGCTTCAGCTGCTTGCTGATCGCTAATGATTTGGCATTGATCCCGAGGCCAATTAGGACGCAGATGATGATAACCCGCCACTTTTCCCCCGCTGTCTCTAATTCTATGTAAAACCATGTACACCATCCACTGACATTTGTCTTGCTTTGTCCCTTTTTTCTTTTCTTTTTTTGTTGTATTTTGCATCCACAGCTTCCCACGCCCATCACGAGGATACTGCTGAATCACTTCAAGTGGGACAAGGAGAAGCTGCTGGAGAAGTACTTCGACGACAACAACCCGGAGGAGTTCTTCAAATGCGCACACGTCATAAATCCCTTCAACACGGCCACCGAGGCGGTCAGACAAAGGGTGAGCTGAGCTGGCCAAAGCCAAAGCCCCCATTAGGGGCTTACACTTAATCCCAAATCCCTTGTATATATTCATTCTATTTCCATTTGCCCATTTTCTCGTTGCAGACCACACGAAGTCAGTGCGAAGAGTGCGAAATATGCTTCTGTCATCTCCTGCCAGATGTAAGTGCCTCGGGAAATTCGATTTCCCTTCCTGCCATGACCTAATTCTCAGATAGTGCAGGTTTTAATTAACTAAACACGTACCGTATAGGGATTTGTGGGGCATACCAATACTATATATATTATGTGTATAATTCGTTATCAGATAATACAGAGCCAGAGAGCACAAATCAATATTAACCCAGAGATTCCATCGGTATTTATCAATTCATTGTATGCGGAGACCTTATCAATATATTTTAGTCGCCTGATTTACAATTTTTGATAGTTCTCTTATTTAATGCAAAGCGAAAGCCTGCCAAAATCTGGTTGTGACGGGTTTTTAAAAAGACGGGATAAGAGTCTCTTTTAGGAAAGAATATACATAAGTAACAGGCAGAGAGGCCACAGTATCTGTATATTCTGGTTTAGCATCACCAGTCTAGTCGATTTAGCCTTGTCCGTCTGTCTATCTTAAAGACTATAAGCATTCTTGTCAAAAAACGTAACTATACTATGGAATTTGATAAAAAAGTCAAACAAATATGGATTAAATATACTTGTACCTTGAACATTTGAGTAAAGTCACATGATAAACAAGGAAGTTATTACACAGTAAAGTCACAAATCTTTTAATAACAAGATACGTAACGACCATACTTTTAAATTGACATATTCCAGCAATTTTTCTGCCTGGAGCCAGCTCTAGAGCCAGCACATGATACAACTATAGAAGGTAGTCTCGTTAAGACTGCTGTCCTCTTTGGGGAACTCTATTTGATCAGCCCTTCGCTTGCTATCTCTTTTTAGCGCATCCTTTTTTAATATTTAGACTCCTCAATGAAGCTTATGAGGCTACCTCCTTTAGTTATACCATGAACCAGCACATCTGGTTAATATATTGGTATATAGGGACCAAACCTATCTCTCTCGCACTCACACTCAGACTTGCGGCAAAGGTTTAGACCAGTTTCGAACCATGGTTTTAAACTAAGGGGATTTAAAATGCAACTTTTTATGTTAATTATTTAAAGGTTAATCCATAAACATTTATTTTCGAAGTAGATGGGAGTATATCGTTTCCAAAAATCTTGGAAACAGTGGTAGCTGTAGCTTTCTTATTGGATTTATATTAATATAGGGGAAATCCCCTTGGAAAGCAGGAATATCAAAGATCAAAGAGAGATTCTCTTAGTTCTTAAGGGGAAATCAGCCGCATTTCGTTCGTAAGCTAATAATTTTCCCCTTAATCCCCAGCGCATGACCGGCCTGGAGTGCGGCCATCGCTTCTGCATGACCTGCTGGCGCGAGTATCTGACAACGAAGATCGTGACGGAGGGTCTGGGCCAGACCATCTCGTGCGCGGCGCACGGCTGTGATATACTGGTGGACGATGTGACCGTCACCAAGCTGGTGGTGGATCCGCGTGTGCGGGTCAAGTACCAGCAGCTGATCACCAACAGCTTCGTGGAATGCAACCAGCTGCTGCGTTGGTGTCCGTCCGTCGACTGCACCTATGCGGTGAAGGTGCCGTATGCGGAGCCGCGACGCGTCCACTGCAAGTGCGGGCATGTCTTCTGTTTCGCCTGCGGCGAGAACTGGCACGATCCGGTCAAGTGCCGGTGGCTAAAGAAGTGGATCAAGAAGTGTGACGACGACTCAGAGACGTCCAACTGGATCGCGGCCAATACCAAAGAGTGTCCCAAGTGCAGTGTGACCATTGAGAAGGACGGCGGCTGCAATCATATGGTGTGCAAGAATCAGCACTGCAAGAACGAGTTCTGCTGGGTGTGTCTCGGTTCCTGGGAGCCGCACGGCTCCTCCTGGTACAATTGTAACCGCTACGACGAGGATGAGGCCAAGACCGCACGCGATGCCCAGGAGAAGCTGCGATCATCGCTGGCCAGGTGCGTTTTTAACTCAATTACCTGTAGGGATGAAATTCCCTAAGCTTTTGTTGACAACATCCGATAAATATATATGTATATACATATATATATATATATTTGCTTACTCATTTACGATTGCTCGTTTTATCTGCTAATTGGCTTTATAAGTGATAACGATTACGACGAACCTCCCTGACGAGTCAGAGTCATTGAAGAAGGCCATGAATCAGCGATAATTTGTCTTTTCCTTTTCTGTTTGCATCGCTTACTTATCGGGTATTTATCGTCTTTATTCCGCAGGTATCTCCACTACTACAATCGCTACATGAACCACATGCAGTCGATGAAGTTTGAGAACAAACTGTATGCATCTGTGAAGCAGAAAATGGAGGAGATGCAGCAGCACAACATGTCGTGGATTGAGGTAAGTCTCATGGCCGATAAGAGCTCAGCCTATTGCCTATGTATGGTCGTTACTCATCTAGAATCACAAAGATGAGTAACGCTTCATACATCTGAATTGCTATATGCAAGTGATTTTTCTGTTTCTGACAAAAATCGCGCTCTCTCCGCTCTCACAAAGTTGAGAGCGTAAAAATCTAAAAATAGAATGTGCGTATAGCTATAGAATGCTTGAGAATACGTGTACACACATACAGTCGTCGGCTGGCGCTCTGAGCGCGCTCTCTCTGCCTCTATGTCAACACAACTAGTACCCAGCGCTGGATACATCTTAGTTAATAAAGCATCTTTGGTAACACTAACTTATTCCCCATCATTACTTCCCCCCTTGCAGGTGCAATTTCTGAAAAAGGCTGTCGACATACTTTGCCAGTGCCGTCAGACACTCATGTACACATACGTCTTTGCGTATTACTTGAAGAAGAACAATCAATCCATGATATTCGAGGATAATCAAAAGGATTTGGAGTCGGCAACCGAAACGTTGTCCGAGTATTTGGAACGTGATATTACATCCGAGAACTTGGCTGATATTAAGCAGAAAGTGCAAGATAAATACAGGTGAGATCAGTGGGATTTCTTGATTATTTAAATAAATAAACAATTCGTTTTGTCGCAGGTATTGTGAAAAGCGCTGCTCTGTTCTGCTAAAGCACGTGCACGAGGGCTACGACACGGATTGGTGGGACTACACAGAATGACGCGAGTCATGGCTGGATAACTAAGCTAAGCTAAGCTGAGCAGGGGCAGAGCAGAGTACGCGGTGTCCGCCACACATGCCTCTATGCCCGACCACCCCCTCCAACCAGCACCACCACCACCACCACACCACCTAACCCCATTCACTCTACAGCCACTCTAACATAAATGGAGCTGAAAAAGCATGCAATATTTAAGGGCGAGACACAGTGATGGTTAACCCTGTGTAAGAACCTCTAAAACTTGGATGTTTTTCCAGCTCTACAGCACTCTACAACCATGAATCCCATCCACACACACGAACCATGCCCCACCACGATGTCCGCACAGAAACCCCAAAAAACCGAAGCCGAAGAGCAGCAGAACGGAACGCAAGGATTGAGGATCGAGAAGGAACGGAAAGGCCAGCAAGAGGAAGCTCCCGAAACCGCAAATGCAATACAATAACAAAACAGAAACAGAAACGGAAACGGAAGTAAATGCAAGAAGCATTGCAAGATAATTGCGAAATTCTCGAGAGAAATCTACATAAAAACGTACAGCATACATATATAATGATATATATATATATATATATATGTGGAGAATATATGTATATATATATATATGTACAATGCGCATAAAGCAGTGTTGCCCACAGACCCGACTCGCGAGTCATCAAATTTCCCTGCTTCCACACGGATAGTGTAAAGGAAAGGGTCTTACTCACACAAATGCAGTGCTAACCCTGGGCACCCCTGACATCATGTAAACTACAGTTTTTTTTTTCTTGGCAACAAGCGCAAGCAGCAGCGGAAGCGGAGACACAAAAAGGCAACAGCAGCAGGACAGGATTAGCCCGGAAAGACACAATACACACGCATACACACACACTCACTCCACTCACTACCAGTCACAAGGATCAGAAGCAGCAGCAGCAACAGCAGCCGCAGCAGCCGTCGCAGCAGCAGCAGCAGCAGCAGCATATATATATAGTAAATAATCAACAGTTACAAACTTATTTGATGTTAACCAATTGCAAAAAGAGATCTTCATGTTATCAAAATCGAAACAAAAACAAAAAAAAAAAAACAAAAAACAAAAAACAAAAGAAATGAAAAGAAAAATGCGATAAAATTAGTGAATTTCAAGCTCCAAGAACGCGAAACCAACAATAGAACCTAAATGTATGTGAAAATGATTACACAAGTTAAGCAGAGAAACTTGCCCAGCTTCAGCTACCCTTCCACCTGACTGACTTCCTCCTGACTTCTTAACTTCCTTTTCCCCCCTCTTAGGCCCACCTCCTTTCCGATCAATTCTCCTAGTTGCTTAGCTTTTAAATTCGAAACAAACGACCTTTTGAACTTATTTATTTTCTTTTTAACAAATTAAATCTTAAAAAAAGGAAAGGATCCCCAGGAACCTGATCGGAATGGCAGGCGGTAACCGGGACAGGACGGACATTGTGGTGATAGATAGTCCCTTAGTTCAAATCTCAGTCTTGGTCCCAGTTCGAATTCAAATTCTTCCAGATTGTTAAGCTTTTTTTGTATAGAAACAAATCGATGATTAGCCTTTTATTTGTTGTTCCTTGTCTCTTTTTTATTTAAATTTATTAACAAAAAAAAAACTGTGCCTATCAAAGTGGAATGGAAATGTTTGCTCTAGGTTTTCGTGTGATTTGATGGACCGCGGGGGGCGAGAGCTGAGCCACCACCACCACAGCCACTACCAGCCGCCACCTTCTTAGTTTGTAGTCCTCCCATCCCGAGAATCTTGTAAATGTTAGACGAAACCGGGTGGATCCCGCTGACCCCCCAGGGCGGACCCTGCTCTCTCCCGCAGCCGCAGCACAAATCGAGCAACTGACGACACACACTGAGAGATATATATATAGAGCGTATTGTACGATCGGGCAAAGAGAAATGTATAGTTAACGGGGGAGGGAGGAGGGTGTCGGTTGTGTGTCCTCCTCTAGTTGGCGGCAAATCGTTGTACATAAGAGAACAGTTTTGTCCATGGTTTCCTAGCCCGCCCACAGAAAGCGAACACGCAGCAAAAGCACACACAAACCCACACACCCACCCACACACACCCCCACACACACACACACACACACACTACGAAGGCGTTTCCATTTTCAGCATTCTCTATATATTCTCAACAACAATAATTAACAAAAGAAAAGAAAAGAAAAACAAAAGCGGAAACCGAAACAGAAACGGAATTATATTTATAATAAAAACATGACTAAATGGCAAACTCATTGAAATTAAATTGATGTAAAAAGTTTAAAGTTGTTCGAATTGAAAGCAAAAACCAACAAAAAAATGAAAAATACCATAATGTGGAATAAAAATATATTTAAAAACAAAAACAAAAAAAGCTGTAAAAAATATGAGAAACTATGTATGTATAATTAAAGATGAAATGTTGCAAGAATTAGTGAAAATAAAAACTTGAAAAATCTAAAATCTGAGAGTGTGTTGTATTCTTTTCTAGAGATAGGGGAAGAGAGTTCTCAAGGTTATTCTTTGAAGAATTTAAGACTTGAAATCGAATTAAAAGCCTGCATACTTCGGAGGTTTAGGGTATGCTAGGAAAACGTGGCCTACTTCTGGGCGCTCTACTAAATATGTTTCCCACTGTGATGCACTTTAAACAAAGGAGATATAAGGGCAAAAACAATAAGAACCTGTTCTTAAAATCAAATCCAGTAAAAGCCTCTATTTCTGGAACTCCTAACATCATCAACCTTAAACAAAGTGGATATAAAAGCAAAAACTACATCGGACTACGGACTACAAAAACAAAACATACACGATAGGGTTTTTGTTCTAGTTCGGGAGATCCTAGTATCATTTTAATTTCAAGCAAAAGGGATCTAAAAGCAAAAACTACATATTCTCGAAAAGAATCTCCGGGAGAATCTGTTTCTGTTTATTCCAAATAGAGAAAATGCCTCTATTTCAGGAACAAAGAGAATATAAAAGCAAAAACTACATATCCTTTTGGGGAGAAACCCTGCGAGTTAAGTACTATTAAAACAAAACATACACAAGTTATTCAATCACCTTCAAATCCCCAAGCCCATCCATGATCCATTGTTTTTTATTTAGTTAAGTTAAGTACTGTAAAAACAAAACATACACACGGTCTTTTATTTTGCTTTGCTCCGATTGTAAAATCCTTAAAATACTGCGGGCTAAGGATTACAAAAGGAAAACATACACGAGCCTGTAAAATTGCTACTTACAACATAAATTTAAAACAAAGAGGATAAGGAAGAGAAACGAATAAAAAGAATATGTACTTTGTGAAGAATCACCGCTCTGTAAGGATTACTAAAACAAAACTTACACAAGGTTTTTATTCGATTTTGGGAGCTCCTAGGGAATATAAAAGCAAAACCTACATAATCTTTCGAGGAGAATATCCGTGCGCTAAAGATTACAAAAATAAAACACACAATTTTTGTTTCTGTTTTTGCCAAATCGAGTAAATGCCTTTATATCCGAAACTCCTAGCATCAGCAAACAAAGATGATACAAAAGCAAAAACTACATATTCTTTTGTGCAGAAACACCGCGAGTTAAGTACTATAAAAACAAAACTTACTCAAGTTATTCATTCACCTTAAAATCCCCCTGCCCAACCATGATCCCTTGTTTTTATTTTTTACCCCAAAAGAAAACGCAATTTGAATTTTATATTTCTTGTTTTGTCGTTTTTTTTTCTTTATTATTATTATTATTATTATTATTATTAATAATATTGTTATTTCATCTGACTTTGTCCGCTTTGTTGCGTTAGGGTTACTCATTAATTTCGTTAATTTCGTACAATGGCTATTTTAAACCGTGCCTATTTTGTAATCCGTTTTCTTTTTTTTTTAGGTATTTTTGTTTCGTATTTAGTTTAGTTTTGCTACACCACACATACATACATAAATAAAAACTTAAACAGATTTACTGCACACACATTTTCTTTTGTTTTTTTAAATATACCTTGTTGTCTACAAAAAAAAAAATATATTTCGAATTTTCTTTTCTTTTTTTTTCTTTTTTAATATTATTAGAGCCGTGTCCAGGTGCCTTTTCCGATTTCGCTGCAACTCAGGCGTGAGTTAAGCTTCTCCAGAATCGATCGGTGATCCCGATAAGATAAGAGCTTGGACTCGGATGGAGAAGGGATCACATGGATCACACATCCCCGACTTGGCTCGAAATGGAACTGGGACCTGGGGACCACTCATTATATATGTATATTTAGGTTTACATATATATATATATGTATATATATATATATATAGATATCATTCGCTTTTAGAATCGCTCAAGTGTTCAACATTGCATAACATGTATGTAGTTAGCTATTTTTTTCTTACTTGACCCTTTGTTCTGTTTTGTTTTTTCTTTAATCCTTTCTCTTTGTATTATTTTTAATATAAAATTCTTGACTTTGCCTCGCCTGTCCCCTCCTCCTCCTTCTCAGTGGAATTTGTATAGATTTCTATATATTTCGTATCGTATTTCCTCGTCGGCTCGTTAGTTAGTTAGTTGAGGTTGGAGTTGAAGCCAACTTATCTTTCCCTCGCTACCTGCCCCTCCTCCTTCGAATTGGTTTAAACTTTAAATAATTAATTACAACAACATTTACTTGGGTTTTTCTCCTCGTCCTCTGGATGCCTTAGCCTAATGCCTTAACCCTCGGCTTCTTCTGGCCTCCACTCTCTCTCGGTTTCTCTATTTGCATTAGTTTATTTTTTCTTTTTTTTCTTTTCTTTTCCATTATTTTACAGTGCTTAATGTTGGCTACAGTTTTTTTGTTTTGAATTTGTTTTTAACAATTTCGCTCGTGGTGTGGCTTCGCTAAGTGATTCTCCTAACATTCTCCTCCTCCATCATCATCAGGCATCTACTCCCCCTTTCTTTTTTTTTTGTTTTTGGCAATGACTTACTGATTTTGTTGTTTCGCTTCTTTATTATTTTATGTTTTGTTTTGTTTTGTTTTGTTTTGCTTTGCTCGCTCTCTCATGCATTCATTCGATTTGTTAAAAATAATTGTATTAAGTACGCTTCGATTTATAATTTATGTGTAAGTATTTATATCCGTATAGTATATATTTATATAAAGTAAATAGATTACGTAATTGCAACACTTGCATCTGCATCTGCATCTGCTGAATCTGGTTCAGCATCTTGTTCTGGATCTGTATCTGTATCTCTGTCTCTGAATTGGGTTTATGTTCTGTGATCGAATCTCTCCCGGACATTTACGGACTGCTGTCTCTGAGCAAAGGCAGTATAAATATATAAGATGCGTAAAGTAGCTGGCTCCAGGCTCTCTTGAAAGAGAGTGGGAGAGAGAGCGCGTGCGTTACGCATCTGAATCCAGGCTCTCTCAAAAGAGAGAGAGAGCGCGCGTTACGCATCTGGCTCTAGGCTCTCTCAAAAGAGATAAAGAGAGCGCGCGCGTTACGCATCTGGCTCTAGGCTCTCTTAAAAGAGAGAGAGCGCGCGCGTTACGCATCTTACTCATTTATACTGCCCTTGCTTTGACTCTGTTAACACTCGGAGCCATCGCCACGCTTATGGGTATTCATATTACACTGTTTTTTCTTTTTTTTTTGTAGGGCTCACAACTACATAGAGCTCGGTACGTACTCCCTCCGCCGCTCCGTCGTTATTTTACAAATTCAATTAAGGAAGTGCTCCAGGCTTAGATT
>JAEIIU010057225.1:10907-25442 GCA_018874675.1 Drosophila baimaii | reverse complement strand
ATGCTTTCGGAAAACAATTCGCGGGGACAACAAACAGTGATTAAAAACGCTTCTTCTTCGCTCTAAGACTAAAATATGCACAATGCAACGAATAGTATAAATATATATTTATATATATATTATATTATATTATATTGGAGTGTGGGCTGTGTGTGGGATATCTGGGTGGGTGTGTGTGGGGACGACTCGCGTGCATTGTTGTCGGCCTGCTGCCAAAACTGGACTGGACGGGAGGACGGGAGACGGGCGTCGATCCTGCTCTCTCTCTCTCCGCTTCATGGCTCAATTGAAAATTGTATTTACAAAGAGTTGGGGCTGGGTGTGGGCCTGGGTATAGGTGCATTGCCCGCCATGGTAGATGCCGCCGGGCCGGGCACAGCTCCATCATTATGACTCGTCGCGATTGTTGTGCACCCACTGGGCGGGCACCCATTGCGGCTCTCGTTCCAGCGAATTGATCTCGGCCAGCAGCTGATGGTAGGCACGCTCCGTGTCATTGTTGATGATAATCATGTCGAAGAGATGGCCCCAACGGGCCTCCATGTCCCTGGCCGTGGCAATGATGTCTTTGAGCTCTTCCTCCTGGCAAATCAAGGGATGACGGGTTAGTAAATGGTTTATTTCCTTGAATTATCAATCTCAAGAGTCTCACCTTGACGGGTTCGCCATTGCGAAGCTTCTTCTGGCGCAGCTTGTCCAGGCTGGGTGGCGCCACCAGCACCACATACGGCTTGAGGTCGGAGGCACGTAGCAGCTTGAGGCTCTGCGGATGCAGGTTGAGCACACAGATCTTGCCGCTGGCCACCACCGTGCGTATGGCCTCCAGTGATGTGCCTGTCAGGGGAATAAATACAGGATAATGTTACTCCTTGATCCTTGATTGAGATAATCCAAACTCACCGTAGTAGGCCTTCTCGTACTCGCCGTGCTCCACAAAGCGGCGCGCCAGGATGTCCGCCTCGAAGGCCTGGCGCGTAATGAAGTGATAGTCCACGCCGGGCACCTCGCCCTCCCTGCGGGCTCGTGATGTGTCTGCGATAAAAAAGAGGAAAAAAGGAGGTTAATTTTTGGCTTTTTAAACAAGGCTTCAAGGTGTGGGTTCGGATTTAGGGGAGGGTGTACTGCTAGCTAGCAATGGCTCTGGGACACGGACTCTGAAGCGCAGCCATTACCCTTGACCTGAGCCTTGGCCTTGGCCGGCTTGAGCCGCTCCTCCAGCAAGTAGAAGACTGCCCGGCAGATTGGGAGACAGAGACAGAGAGGTTAAAGACAGAGTCACCCGGTTCCCTGCTGAACCTCATTAATTTGGAAAATGAAACCACAGAGAGAGACAGAGAGGGAGGGGACAGGTAAGAACCCTTCACTTACGTGGCACGGCGGCAGAGAATCGCTCCGAATCGGCCATCAGGCGCTGGCGCAGCTCATGCCGGCCAATGTTGGGCGGGCCAATGAGGACGATGGGTCGCTTGTGGGTGGCGCGGGGATAATACAGGGCCACCTCCTCGTAGGTGAGTATCTCCTCCGGATCCGTTTCATCCGGCGCCGTGGTGGCATACAAGGGATAACTGCAAATGGGGAAAGGGAAAGACTTAGTGAAGGTTGATTCTCTCCAGGAATATTCCCGTCATGCTTACCCCGCCTCCGAGCTGGCCTTCTTCTTCTTCTTGCGCCCCTTGCGCGCACACAGCAGGGTGGCTCCCTTGCTTCCGGATCCGTCCTTGCCCCGCGATCGCGCCAATCCCGCCTCCTCGGCTATGGCCAGCTTCATGGTCTCGCGCTGATGCTGGAACGACTGACTAGGAATGAGGCCGGCCAGCGTCTGGTCCTCCTCGCCCTCGCGATACGCCTGCCACCAGTTGGGATCCTCGCGGCTGATCACGTGCAGGACATCGCCCTTCTGGAAGCTGATGCCCAGCTCGCGGCACGGTATATACAGATCATCCTCGGGATCGTAGTCGAAGTGCGCCCGCACATGCAGGACGGCGGTGTCGCGATGCGCTCCGCCCAGGCCCGCCAGCTGGGTGCTGCCTAGGCCGACGCCGCCGCCGCCACCAATGCCGCCGCCGCCGACGCCGACGCCACCCAGGATGCCAACGCCCCCGGGTGGACTGCCCGCGGGAACGATCAGGAAGGTAAGGGTGCCCTGCATGGCGCCCAACAGGGCGCACACCTCGTTCACCGTCTTGCCGCGCAGCTCCTGGCCATTCACCTCGAGGATCTCGTCGCCCTCGTGCAGCAGGCCCGACTTCTCCGCCGCCCCGCCCCGCACAATGCGGCCAATGACCACCGCCTCGCCCTCGTTGCGCACCGTGGCGCCCAGCGGCTCCGTGGACTTCTCGATCTGGATGATCCGGATGTTGTCGTTCTGGTCGTTGAGAGTGCCAAAGCAGGCGCTCATCGGCAGTGACATGGGCATCTGCATGGGCACCGGCGGCGGTGACTCGCCGCGCGGCAACGGCATGGCTCCACGCTGCGCCAGCGGCGATGGCACCACCGGCGGTGCCACCACCATGCCCAGGTTACGCTTGGGTCCGGCCACCGGACTGCTGTGCCCGCTAAGGGTGGCTCCGCCGCCCGAGGCAGCAGCCGCCGCCGCCGCCGTCGATGCTGGCGTGGGCGTGGGCGTCGGCGATGGTGTGCCGTCCGTGTGATTAGCTATCCGGTCGTGGGCCAACAGTAGGCCCTCCATTTCGTGGCTGGTCAGCAGGTTGCCCAGCTCGATGGCGGCCGCTGTATTGGACTGCGTCAGCAGCTCCACAATGTCCTTCTGCAGGCCCAGGGAGCTGTGGTGCAGTGGTCCGGAGACGCGGGAGCGCCGCCGCTGCAGCACCGCGGTGCGGGCGGCCAGGACATGGGCCACACTGGCGCTGGCCAGCACACTGTGGGCGGTGGACACGCGACTGGCCAGCGCATTGAGGCCGCTCTTGCTCAGCTGGCTCTGCAGGCGGGTGAGCGCAGCTATCAGTTCGCCATAACCTGGAGGGGATCGGGGGATCGGGGTTGGGTTTAATATCGAATGAAAGATCCTTAAGCTTTCCCTCTCTCTGTCACACTCACCATCGATCTGCTCTGGCTGCGGCTGATCATCGTCGGGCAGGTATGCCTCGTTCTCGACGCCCACCTGCGTGGCCTGCGTCACCTGCTGCTGCTGCTGCTGAGCCACCGCCTTGCCCAGCGTGGCTGTGTCCTGCAGAGCCTTAAGCTTCCGGGATCCACGCAGGCTGTTCCGCAGGAACTCATTCTGCTGGGCAATGCGTTCCTCCTCCTCGCGTCGACGGCGTAGTTGCTCCTGCGGATGGAAAGGATTGAATATGGCGGTTAGTGGGGTTCGATTAGTTGGTAGGGGTTTGTGGGGGTTGGGGGATGCTGACAAAATGCTGAACTGGGAACTGTAACTGTAACTGGGCGTTGACTCTTAAGTGGCGCACTTAATCCGTATTCGCCACAATCGCGCTAATTTAATTAGTGGCGCCCCCGACAAGGGGCCCACAGATTCGCACAAAGAAGGCAAACAAGGCGTAGGTGATCGACGGCAGGTGTACCCTGGAGTTGTGCCTTAAAAGACTACCCTTTATTAGCATAGGAAAACGGTTAAAAAGATTTATTTTAGACTATATAGAACCTAATCTTATAATGCATCATTAGCTCTTGTCCCATAAATTTGTACACATAAAAATGAAGAAACGTTCCCAACGATCTCACTTAAAATAAGATTAATTATTCTTACTAAAAAAAAAGGTTTAGAGTAATTTTTTCTTATTGAATAACAAACAAAATCGATGACAATTTTATTTCGATTTCAAGAAAGTTTTTTCCAGAAAAGGTAATCAAAAATAATCTTGGAAAACAATCGTTATCATTTTATTTCTATATAATATTCCTGATCTTGGCTTTAAATTCCTTGTATTCTTCTAGAATGAATAAATAAATTAAATTAATTAATGTACTAATTGAAAATAAAGTTGAAATGAAGAGAAATTATGCAGATTTCTCTTGTTAATACCAGATTGTGGTAATGTAAGGACTTCCACAAAGAAGGACCATAAGGAATACTTTCTTAAAGTCAGGTTAAAGTTAACTCTCACCATAATAGTAAATATATAGTAAAGAGAGAGTATATAGTAAAGGAGTATATGAGTATATCTACAGGAAAAGTTCAATATTTTATATTGACCAAAATATTGCGTTAAATATGATATCAAAAACGTTGATATATTGAATTTTGGAGTATGCAAAAATATCACATTTAACTTAAATTAAGCGTTTAAATTTAACTTTATTAAATTTAACATTAAAATATCGATATTATCGAAAATTATCCGGAAAATGTTATTTAATTATTATTGTCTTCTTTTCCGTTTAAATGGAATATAATATCGATTTATAGAACATATGTTTATATATCGCAACGTTATAATATATACTTATATTTCGACTTCTGTTTCTATACAGCACCATTATATCACTATTTTCTGTAATTTCCACAGCTATATCGTATGGTACTTGTTAGTTTATCGATTCGATAAATATTAATTTTAAGTTAAGAGTAGACCTGACTACAAATTCGCCTGAATTTAGGATATGTTCGCCATTTTTAATCATTTTATACCTAGTGGTCGGCCATCTTGTGATGCGTTTATAATTAGCGTATAAATAACTGTTATGTGTAAAGTGAGACAGCAAAATATGGCAGAAGAATAAGGTAAAAGTAAAGACTCTAGAAGAACTAAGATAAATAACGACCATACAATTGAATTGGAGAGAGAGAGAGGGCGCGCTCTATAGCCGCTCGTTCTCCCTGTCTGTCCGTCTTTGATAGGACATTTCGCTATGACCTACACGAAAAGTGCGTGTATGGCGTTGGGCGTCTTAGTAAGTACAGAGTCTTTGGTAAAAGTATACAATAAGGGTATAAAAGAAGCATTGTAGAGCAATCTTTTAATTAATTTAAATACAATTAACTAATTCTCAGGCCCACTATGCACAGAATGTAAACAGGTCATCAATGCGGTTTACAATTGCAATTTTGTGACTAAATGTAGACTTTCAAAGAGTTCAAGACATATTTTTTTAGTCATAGCTATTTTTTAAGCAATATTACACAAAATGCCAGCTATTTTCTTTTTCATATCTAGACACTTTAATATATTTCTTACTCAGACAAATGCATTTAAAAAATATCAAGGTCTTGCACTGCCTCAGACTATGTTGGATCCTTGGAAGGCTGTCGTGTTCGCAGCTACCCTATCCACTGACCCCCCTTACAGGGTATCCATTCAACTGCAGCAGTGTGTCCCAGAACGCCAGGTGGGTGGCGACCAGGTGCAAGTGGGAAGTGGGTGGTGGGTGGTGGGTGGTGGATGGTCGGAGGTGGTGGTGGGCAGTGGCACAAGCCTTGCAACTGTGCAAACCCAAGCAAATCCCGTCGAGGGCCTCGGCGATGAGTTAATGAGCGTTAAGGGTTGACAAAGGCGACTGGGGGATAGTGGCAGCAGCAGCAGCAGCAGCAGCAGCAGCAGAGGTGAGCCGAGACTGAGACTTGAGACTGCAACTGCGACTGCGACTGAGAGGGGGGAGACAGAGGGGGCNCTGTTGCAATTGTTGCGGAAGCCCCCTAAGTGATTACCGTTCATCGGTGGGGCGTGCAGCGAATTTGGGCCATTGAGCAGTCCACAGACCAGTGCTTGTCAAACGGCGTGGCCGTAATTAGGATAATGTTATTCATGGAAATGGCCCAAAACGTGATAAATTCCCGATTCCGTGACCATCAAAAGCGTAAAAAAAATAAAGAATGAAATCAAATCGATGACAACAATGCTCACGAGTGTTCCCACTATAAAAAATAATAATAATAAAGAAAAGAAACGAGACGAAAAAAACCACAGAAAAAAAAAGAACTTAATTGAATAACAACAGAAAAGACGCTCGACATTCCAAAAGGCGGAAGAAGCAAAGCCAAAGAGCACAAGAGGAAAATAACAATAGCAAAAGCAACTAAGTAAAAAAAACAAAAACCAAGAAAATAAAATAAAATATAAAAAAAAAATTCTGCTGAACTTGCATAATCCAGCGGACGGCGGCGACGCCAGCAAGAAAAAAAGAATCAGCAAAAATTTCACGAGCTGTCAAGGCGAGGCGAGGTGAGGCGAAGAGCTTGCTTGGAGCTTGGACTGAGAAATACCATCCAATAATAACCCCCCAGAAGCCCCCCCCCATAGGAAGCCGAGAAAACGCGCCATGGCATGTGAACCAAAAAACTGAATTTAACATTGAAACGTTGAATGAAAAACGATGACAACCGGTCACCGCACGAAACAAAAAAAAAACATTTCTGAAACAGCAAAAGCAAAACAAAAATCGCTCAAAGTCGCAGCATCGCAAAAAATACAACAAAAAAACCCAAAAAAAGACAGCAAAAAACAGCTGAAACGAAAAAAATATCTGCAAGATACATAGTACAGTTTGGCAGCCACTAGTTGTAGTGCTTCTCAAACTGCCCAGAATAACTTGGCCAGCATTATTGTCATATTTCTTTGGTTTTTTTTTTGTTTTGGCCAAAAAACGAAACGCTGGAAAAACATTCAGGAATTCCCAGCCACTAATTAATTTTTATTGCAACATAAAGAACCCGTTTTGTAATTAAAACACAGTTAAAACAGCTAAGCTGTGAGGCCAAAAGTTAATGAAAATAAAAATGGAAATGTATTTTGAAGGAATTTTTCTAGCTAACAGTTGCACTGTTTTTCGTTGCAATTGCAAACTATTTTTGTGAAATCTTTTAAAGCGGAACTTTTGCCAGGAAACTAATTAAAATCCAGAGTAAACAATACCTGGAATCCTTTTTAGGGATTTCCCCACAAAAGAGGGGAGCTTGGTTTGGGCTTCCTCTTAACTCCCACGCAAAAACTTATAAATAACCCAACACATCCATGGGACACATTTTGAATATTCGTAGATCTCTCGAATGAAGCCCTGAAGTCTGTTGCGTAGCTTTTGCCCAGACCATCAATCATCGCGTATGTGCCATGCCACAACAGAGAAACGTAAAGCAGCCGCCACAAGTAACCTTAAGTAATTGTAAAATAAAATTAAAACAAAAAAAACAAAAAAAAAAAAAATGAAAATGATAATAAACAAAAGCGACAGGGCATGACATCACCATCGCCATCGCCGGCAAAAAAAAATAAGTAAATAACGAATATTGAAAAATGCGCGTATGCGGGGAAATTAAAAATATATTACTGCCCTCGATACCCTAACAAGGGGTATGTCCAAAATGGGAAATATATATCCAAGAGATAAAATCCTAATAATATCAAATGTATTTAATAACTTCTGGATAAGATATCTCTTTGGGGATATAGCAGAAAAATGTATATATAAAAATTCGCAACAAATATCGATGTTTTAGATAGGTTTTGCTTTGCATAAATATATCGATATTCTTTCCAACAATTTCCTTATTCTTTATTTATTTATTCCTTATTTATTTATTTTTACTTATAAAATTTAATTCTATCCAAAACATTATAAAAATATATTTAATAACTTCTGGTTATAGCAAAAAATTTTATATATAAAAATTCGCAACAAATATCGATATTTTAGATAGGTTTTGCTTTGCATAAATATATCGATATTCTTGCCGAAATGTCCTTATTATTTATTCTTAAGGATTCTCATTCCATTCTATCATTATAGATAAAATAGATTTAATAAATAAAATAGATTTAATTAGATAAAATAGATTTAATAACTTCTGGATATAGCAGAAAAAATGTTATATATAAAGTTACTACAAATATCGATATTTTAAATAGGTTTTGCATAGCATAAATAAAACGATATTCCAGCCGAGAGCTTCCTTAGTATTTATATTTATAAGGATTTTTAATTATAAAATTCCATTCTATTTAAATAATTTTAAAATGGATTTAATAGCTTCTGGTTATAGCAGAAAAAATGTTATTTAAAAAGTTTCAACAAATATCGATATTTTAGATAGGTTTTACAAAACATAAATATATCGATATGCCTGCTAATAATTTCCTTATTATATATAAGCCAAATTTGTACTTAAAGATTCTTATTTATAAAATTCAATTTTGAAATGTATTTAATAACTTCAAGATAAGAAAGCTATGTTTCTGATTTTGCAGTTAAAAATTTATATGAAAAAGTGCACTTAAAATTCCCAAGTACGAATTCATTTACTAACTAGGGCCTTCTTGGCTAGAACCGAAACAACTGCTTCTACTTAGTTTGTCTCCTTTTTAAAAATCTATAAATAATCATAAGACATAAATAATACTTTTAAGAAAAACTTACAACTAGTTAGAGTATTTAAGTTTTCTTAGTTACAAAATGCTTAGAACACAAAAAATCCCACTACTATCGGTCTCAGGTAAATTGTTATTGCCTTTTTTGTTTTTTTTGTTGTTTTCGTTTCGTTTCGTTTCTAATTTTTATGGCTCGGCCGGCAGCCAGTTAGCCAAGTTGTCAACTTGTTTGTTGTTGGTATTGGTGGCGCTGCTGCTGCTGCTGCTGCTGCTGCTGCTGTTGTAGTTAGCATATATGCAGATAAAGCCAGTTGAGGCTGCCCGCAGCAAAACAACAGCAAACAGACAATGTTGCTGCCGTAGAAGGTATATGTATATATATATATATATGTATATATATATATATATATATATATATATATATGTATTTATAAAAATATCTCTAAGAATACTGATTCATTTTGCCCCACACAATGTTTACCCTTTGCAGTCACACTTGCAAATAACTTGCACAAGTTTTGAGAGAGATAAAAGTGGGCTGGCTTCTTAAGTAACCAAGCGTAATAACACCCAACCACCCTATGTAATCAGTTCTTAAAGAATATTTCAGTTAGTTTTTAAATATCTCTTAGTTCTATATCTAGAACCTCCCCCCTTGTTAATCAATTGCCCCACTTTAATCGGCGAACTTGCCTGTTGTTGTCGCAAACGTGTCGAGGATCGTTGAATTTGTATGCCCCGACGCAGGGCGGAGGCGCTTCGCTGCGGTGTGGCAGCTGAGGAGGCGATTGATCCTTGGGGTGATCCTTGCATCATTGGCCCATCCAGTGAACCGCCTCCAATCACGGCCACGCCCATTCCACTACCAAAGCCCCGACCATTGCCATTCATATCACAATAATCGGTGTTATTATTGTTGAAGTGATTCTCCTTTTCATGCTGTTGCTGCTCCTGCTGCTGCTGCTGCTGTTGCTGGAGTTGCAGTTGCATTTGCAGTTGCTGTTGCAGTTGCAATTGTTGCACCGACAGCACCGCAAATTTGGTGGGTGTTGCTGTGGCTGTGGGTGTGGGTGTTGGTGTGGCACTCGCTGTTGTTGTTGTTGTTGTTGTTGTGGCACCTGCAACACCAGGACTGCCGTTGTTCTCCAGGGTAATGTGCAGCGTGGACACGACCATGGCTGCTGCGTTAAAGCACTTTCATTGACAATCTTTAACTAAACGAAATAACCGAATAACTGGAGTCACCACCAAAGCTGCTGCTGCTATGCAAATGACCACGCCCACAAAAAAATAAAAGCACACACACAACACACACACTCACTCGCACACCTGGGCAGTGCATAAATTTGAATAGGGAATAGGGAAATGGAGTGCTTCAAATGAAATGCAACTTAATGCGCATTTCAACTGGAATTGCTGCTGCTGCTGCATAGGATTAAAAGCCATAAAAAAAAGCGAAAGTTGAGCTGGCCGAAATAGTTCTGGCCCAGAGACACGCAGCAGCAGCTTTCCCATTCAGCAGCAACGCCAGCAATGCTCGTGCAATTTACAACTATTTACTTTTACACATTTGTTTATTTGCTTCGTTTTTTTTTCTGTCTGTTTATTTATGGGCTTTTTGTTATTGTAGATTTTTTTCCCGTTTTTTTTTTTTGTAGCTGGTATTGTTGCTGCTGCTGTCATTCAACGCGGTCGGCATGGGGAATGAGGCCTTATGGCCCGCTCTCTATAGTCGAATTGCTGCTGCTGTTGACGCTGCATTTACGCTTGGCACATCAATAACAATAAGAAGCTTGCACACACTCACACTCGTCACAAAAATAACAACAACAATAACAATAACAAAATAAGCACACAGAAAAACAGTTCAGTTCACCTCAACTGTTTATCATTTATATTAACATTTTTCAGCTGTCTTTTGTGGGGGTATCTTCGGTTGAATTGAAGTCGATGAGTCAGAGCAAAGTCCAAGAGGCAAAAGGCGATCACTGTCGAAGGTTGTGATAAAGGGCAAGTGATACTGCGGCATATACAGTGTTGGTCACACTTGTGGGGTGGATTTGGGCACACTATTGGTCCTTGGATAGATTTTGAGGAGTTGCCAGGAGCTTTATAAGGCCTGGATTGTATTTGTTAGAAGTCTTGAAAGGTGCAGCAAAACTGATAATTTATATCTTTCACTTTATAAAACGGTCCTGCTTGCGATCTTTCTTAAGCTGGTCACATTTTTTCACTAGTTTTCTTCTTCCAAGGAAGCTTCTTAGTTTTTTCATTTGAAATACACATCATTATATGCTTAATTGATTGATTATTTTTTATCGGAACTCTTCAAAGTCAAACCAATATTAATTATTTATGAAATATTAGTTTATAAAACGGTCTTGCTTGTGATATTTCTTAAGCTGGTCACACTTTCTCACAAATGTTCTTCTTCCAAGGAAGCTCCTTAGTATTTTCATTTGAAATACACATCATTATATGCTTAATTAATTGTTTGTTTTTTATTGAAACTCTTTAAATTAAAAAAAATATTAGTTTATAAAGCAGTTCCGCTTGCGATCCTTCTGCAGCTGGTCACACTTATTCACAACTATCCTTCTTTTAAAAAATCTTCTTTTAATTTTAACATAAAATACACTTAAATCTAAACAATTAATCTAAATTGATGAATTATTTTTGTATTTGGAACTTTTTAAAGTCAAACCAATATCATTCAATATAATTAGCTTATAGATCAATTCTGCTTGTGATCCTTCTGCAGCTGGTCACACTTTTTCACAAGTTTCCATCTTTTTAAAAGGATCCTCTGAATTTTCATATAAAATACACAAAAATCTTTGCTTAATTGATTGATTGTTTCTTAGTGGAACTCTTCAAAGTGAAACCAATATCAATGAATATAATATTGGTTTATAAATCGTTCCTGCTTGTGATCCTTCTGCAGCTGGTCACACTTTCTTGCAAATTATCTTCTTCCAAAGAAGCTCCTTTATTTGTTCATATGAAAGACTCAAATTTATTTGCTTAATTTTGATTGGTTCTAGATTTACTTTCGCAATTTCAAGCCCAGCTTATGCTGAGATGGTAACACTTTGGCTCATGTCCTGGCCACACTGTAACACGCAATCCCTTGCCACTTTCACAGCAGCTTCGCAGCTTCTTTATGTTCGCAACCACAGTGCCTTGTTTTTGGGAGGCTATTTCATTTATTTCACATATTTTCAGTGGCTTTTTTTTTGCGGTTACGCGAGCAACTTTCCGTTATGGCTGCAACTGCCACGCCTGTTTTTTGTGTATATTTTTTGGCATGCTTTTTTTTAGAGTTTTTATTTTTTGTGTTATTTTTCTCCTGCCCATAAACTGATGTTGTTTGGTACTTGGAAATGGTTGTACGTGCTTTTGGTTCCAGAATTTCAGCCAGCTATGGGCGGTTTTTTTTTTGTAGCCGCGCCTTATTTGCATGACTCCAATTGCACAAGCACACACTCGCACAACACACTCGCACACACCACACACGCACAAATTACAGGAAGAAAAAAAAGAAAATAAATAAATTCTCTATGCCTGTCAAACCTTTGGCCAAAAACAAGAACTATTCTCGGGATAGAAACAAGTTTAGAACAGGCAGAAGCGGAGATGCATTCCCCATTTATTCAGGTATTTTTCGGGGCTTTATCTTATCGGTTCTCCGTCACGCACTTGGCCCGAACCGAAACCGAACAGAACGAACGGAATAAAAAAAAAGAAATACAAAAATTGCGGCTGATCGCAGAACGCGTAGAAAAACAACTAAAAACGCCAACTGAAAAATCATAACAAACCAGCGCCAGACGACGTCGACTGAGGCAGTGGCGTCTGTCGAGGCAGAGCGAGAGGGGCTTGGGAGGTGAGCGAGAGGGGCTTGGGAGGTGAGCGAAGAGCGAAGAGCGGAGAGCGGAGAGCGGAGAGAGCAGAGAACAGGTGAGCAGGTGAGCGAAAAGCTCCAGGTGCAAGCACAAACATGAGTGTTGTGCCGTGCCGTGCGGTGCCATGTGTGTGTGTGTGTGTAAGCCGGCTTGGAGAGACGAGTGCGCAAAAATGTTTAACTAATTTGCAAGCTTGTCAAGGCAGAGGCGGCCCTTGAAAGGCTTAAAGGGGCTTGTAAAGGGGGTCATTAAAAGGGGGGTACATCTTAAAAATCACAAGTAAACAAAATCTCAAATTTTGATCATTAAATTTGGCTATCAAATAACAATTTATCAAATTATATCGAAGATATCGAGAAAATACTGTAAGCTTAATATCGAAGATATCGAGAAAATTCTGTAAGAATATCAGTAAATATCGAAGAGAATGTACATAACTATCGTAGAACACCGAAGAGAATGCAACTATCGTAAAACATTGATTCCCTATGAGGAGATTGTATTAAGTATACACCATTTATTTTACATCGAAAAATAATCGACAACATTTATTTAACAATAAATAATCGTTATCGAACTTGTATCTACGACGAATCAAGAAAAGGGGATCAACAAAGAGATTTTTTGGTATCTTTTTAGGGCCCACACAATGGCTACCAAGAGTTAACAAAATATCAACATTTTGCAACCAAATACTTGTAGATATATGCATACATATGTACATATATACAAACATATATACAAAATTATCGAAAATGTATCGAAAAAATGACGTAAGTAAATCAGTAAATAACGAAGAAGTATTGAGAAACTGTCAGTAAATTATCCTAAAACAACAATATTTTCTAAAAGAATTTATTACACATATTTTTAGATATACAGTAAGTCTCGAGGCAGTATAATTATCAGTAAATATCGTTTAGTTATCGATGTCAAAGTAACCTTAAGATTTTCTTTTACACAAGGTCAGTAGCAGTCATTAAAATCGTTGCCTAACTAAAATATTAACAAACTTCTTATGGCAAAGTGTCATGGGGTTAAAATGGGGGGTGTTCACAAAAAAAAGATCGTAAATAAGGGTTTAAAAAAACGGCACTTTAAAAGGGGTTTAAAAACAACCGCTGACAATGGCAACCAGAACAGTAGCAACACAGCCCCCTTGGACGGCAAACAAACAAGTCAGCAGAGCAGCAAGCAAAGCAATCCAAACAAACAGGTTAAAATTAAACAATGTTGAGCCCCAGTACTATATATACAAGATTTACGAGAGCAGTTATCGCGATAGCGATAACGAAAGCGATAACAATTGTCAAACATGATAAATTATAATTATGACCACGATAAAGGCCTTGAGAGGCCTTGTTACACTCAATTATTATTAATAATTAACGCTGATAAATTAGAAATCTGAATACTGCAGTTGTATATATACTTTTGTTTTGAAAATGTAATTATGGATAAATCGAAAATATCAATAATGTTTGCACAACTCTTATCGATAGGCAAATATTCAATGAGACATTGAGATTAGTTTTATATAAAACCAAATCGTTGTTTTATTATATTATAATTAGAACAAGAAATAGCTCACAGTTTTGACCAAATCTATTTGTTTTTCAGTGTTGAAAATTATAAAACATTGCATTGATCGAAGACAGCTCTTAGTTTTATCAATTGAAGAAGAATTTTAAATAAAACTGATTTGTAATTCAATTAATTTTTAACATAGAAAACAAGAAACCTTCATTAGCTAACAATTTTGAACATTATAAAAATAAATGTGTAAAATGAAAACAATATAAATCATGAAATTTATCAAGAAAATCGATCAAAATCGATCTCTTAGCCAGTTTTATTGATTGAAAAGTTTTCTATGAAAAAACGAGAAGAGATTAATATGGAACAAACTTGTTATTATAATAATATTAAAATTAAAAAAGAAACAATCATAAATAGCTAAACATGTTGAGCAAAATATTTATTAATATGTAAATTTTAAAACTGTAGAACTATAAAACAATAAATTTGTCGAAGAGATCGATAAATATCACTCAAGTCAGTTTCAGCAATTTAAAAGAATTTAATGAGACATCGAGAAGATTTGTTAAAGCAACGTATTTATTATGACTTATGACTTTCAAGTTAAAAAAATATAGCTAAATGTTTACCCTAAAAATGATAAATAATATCAAATTATAATATATAATATAAATGTTTACCCTAAAAATTATAAATAATATCATATTATAATATTTTGTTGTTATTTATTTTTGAGAAAATGTGTAAATAAAAGCAGTTAACTTGATTCTTTGATGGTTTGGTCTGTTAATTTTTGAATTTTCACTTATCGC
>JAEIIU010057225.1:0-10833 GCA_018874675.1 Drosophila baimaii | reverse complement strand
GGGTGATGGGTGGGTTTTATGTGCGTTCCCATTAACCATTATCCGACGAACGGCCAGTTGGTTGGTTGGTTGGTACCACCTCATTTTGAGCATTTTACCATTTGTGGCTTCGTTTTTGTTCTCTTAATGAGCTTACATCCATAATCAGCCGCACCAGTAAAATGCCTCTCAAACTGTGTGTGTGTGCACAGTTTTCAATTAATTACATTTACCAAATGCAAGGGGTGGGATGGGGCGAGGGGGTATTACCCCCCCGCTCTATTTACTACTCTACGTCACTTGTTCAGTGTCTGTTGTCTGCGGGCGGAACGCAGCAATTCGATTAAAAGTTGCATAATTAATCATTGCATTAAACAAGTTTACCCTTAACGCCTACGGCTATTTTTTTGCACACCCCTTCCCCCCTTCTACCCTCCCCTTCTACCATCTTCTTCCAAATGAATGCGAAAATGTTTTACTTTTTAAACAGCATTATAATTCCCCTCCCCGCCTTTTCACGTGTGTGTTCGCTCTCCTTTAATAAGAGAAGTGCACACAGACAGAGAGAAAAAAGTTGTTGGGGCAACTTTTACACCCACACACACAAGCCCCCCCCCTCCCCCTCTCTCTTGGCTTTAAATACAGTTTTAATTTTTTTTTTTACCTTTTTTAATGATTTTACCACTTAAATGCAACGAACAGCGGCAACAGCGGGGCAATCAAATCGAACGAACAATTTCCCTTCATCCGCTACTAAGTATTTCTTTCTTTTATTATTTTATATTATTTTTCCCCCCCGCAGTTTGGGGGGAGGTGGTGGTGGTCAATGGCCAAGCAAAGAGTTAACTCGGAAAAAGTCCAACAATGGTGGGCGAACAAAAGAACTTGGCCCGAACCGGAAGCGTTGCCCCAGACGTCCATCAGAAAGCATTTATTATGACAGTGACGGCGGTGGTGGTGGTGGTGTTGGTGTTGGTGGTGAAAGGGGGTGGGGATAGGTGGGTGGGGGATGGTGGTGGTGGTTTATAGTTAGGTCTGTGTAAGTACCTGCTTTGCATGCCAACTAGCTGCATTTTAAATCACAAAAGACCACCGAACGCACAATCGTTGGGCAACCGATTACATTTAAGGTTCTTATTACTCTTCTGAGCATTTTAAAAAATTGAGTAAATTATCATATTTAATAATATTTCCACAAGTTTTTTTTAGTTTCTTACACTGACTTAGTGGAATTTCGAACAAAATTGTTATAAATTATAATATTTAAAAATATTTCTTCAAGTTTTTAAAGTTTTTTAACCTGAAGTAGTGGAATATCGAACTAAATTGTTGTAAAACCCAAGGACCATTGACACTGACACATCGGAATTAATGAAGCCTTTGATATACTAGAATTAAATAACCACTGATTGGTGCTTTATATACGGATTGTTTAAATAAAATTAAAACATTGGGGCTTGTTTTGGCGACCCTTTTCGGCTCGAGCCGCCTAGCACATCGTTAAAATCAAAACCTTGTAAAATTTGGATGATATAACATTTTTTAAATAGTTTTATATCCCTTAAAACTCTATTCTTGTCAAATATTTGTTGCATAGGGATCGCTAAATGGCATAAATCTCCTTTAAATATATTTCACATAATTGTTATTGGATTTTTGCATTCTTTATATTTTTTATATAAGGATCTTAAGTTAATTTATCCTTAGACAAGTTAGCAGGCTATGCATAGAGCTGTTTCAACAGAAGAAATAATTTCTTCAGTACCCTTTGTTCTGGTTTTTTTTGGGTTTTAGAATCAAAAAGACAAGGGGAAGGCCTTTTAATATAGTATATACAGGGGAAGCCAAAAGTATTTGCATAAACCTTATGAGTACGTACGTGTAATTTGTGAAAATACTTTTGACTACCCCTGTATTGTATATAGATATCATAGTATGCTTCAGATTACAGCAAAGAAACTTTATCTGTACAATAAATACTGATTACTGATCAAATTATTATACTAATAAATATTTATATATTTTTTCAATACATATTATTTATTTAATGTAATATCTGAAAATCTAAGCCCTTAATGATCTCAAAGAAGACTTAGTTATGTAAACTATATGCATAAATATGAAAAATATACATAAATACACCAAAAAAGCAAGTAAGCTTTATGGCTAAAGAACTCTTTCTTTTCAATTTCTAGGCAACAGATACTTGGCAAAAATGTATATTAATATATATAAATATATATAAATATATAAAAATATATAAAAATATATATAAAAATATAAAAATATATATAAATATATAAAAATATATATAAATATATTTAAAAAATGTTACTTTATTAAATTTTTCAAAGGTTTTGATTTTATTTAAACCAAAAATGTATAATTTAGAAGTGGAAGTGCTTCTCCAAGCAAATCCCCCTTAAGCCACAGTTCCCGAGTTCCACAGTTTGACATTCGCTGCTTACCAAAGACCCCGCCAAATTCCATAGCCTAACCCTTAGGAGGCGACCGCAAAATGACACTTTGAGAGCCACTCACCTGGTACTTCTTGATGCTGTCCAGCTGCTCCAGCGTGGGCTCCACGATCTGGGCGATCTGCTGCTGCTGCTGCTGCAGCGGATGCTGGTGCTGCAGCGGATGCGGATGCTGCAGATATGGCGGACCAGAGCTGCTACCGCTGCTGGCATTGCCCGGCGCCCGACGATCCGGCAATTGGGGGGCAGGTGAGCAATTGACCAGGCGCCCATCCTTCTCCACCCGCAGGTGATCCCTGGGTGGCGGCACAGGTTTCGCATTTCCATTGAGCTGAACATAAGAGAGAAGAGCAGAGAAAAAAGGGGGGAAACCCATTAGCTATATATACTATATATTATTTTTGCTACATGTAACATCATGGCGCATCCCAAAGTATGCTGTGTGTAAGTGTGTGTGTGTGTGAGAGAGAGTGGTGTGCAAGTGTGTGTGTGTGTGTGTGTGCGTGGCTGATGGTTGTTGTTGTTGGTCATTAAAGTTGAATGAGTTTATTTGTTGGCAGTGTTCGGTGCATCATTCGTCGCCCGCCCAGAACCCCCACAGCATTAAGTGTGAAAGTGTACGGTGGAACCTTCACCACCAGCCAGGCAGTGGCGTGTACAAGGATTATTGTCAAGGGGGGGGATCGATCTAGAGTGGTTTCTAGATAATATATATTTTGTAACTGTTTAACAGACCAAATATTGCATGAAAAATGTTACTTAATTAGTTCTTAGTTAATCGGATGAAAAAAGTATATGTATATTCTGTTGCGAATGATATGATTTTTATGATATGTATTATTACAAGTCAGGTTATGTTATTTTTGAATTAGTGATGGCAGTATTGATCGATATATTCGATATATGAATTGATATTTAAACGTTGCGATAAGTTTAGGCGGGATAAATCGATATATTTGATATATCGAACTGTGCCAAAGAAGAGCCTAAGCTTAGTTTAAACTATCATTGTTGGAAAAAATATATAGAAAACTAACTCACTAACTAACTAACTAACTAAAGATGTTTTAAAAAATATAAATTAATTAAATAACAGTTTCGTATATTTGTTTGATAATATCAATATTTATATGCAATATTTTTTGACATTTCAATTTTCGATATATCAAACTTTTCGATATTTTCTATATGACATTAAGCTTGACATTTCTGTCAATATATGTTATCGGACTTTTCCTCTCGATATTGCATCCCTAATATGCTGTGCATAAGAATAGCCCAAGCTAAGTTTGAAACTAATTCAAAGTGTAGTTTAAAGATGTTTTAAATGTTGTCGGTAACGCAAGACAAAAGTATTGATTAACAATTGTCGATATTTGTTTGATAATATAAATTTTTTAATGATATCGCACTTATCGCATTTTTATATTTTAATTTTCGATACTTTTCGATACTTTTCATATGATATTAGCGTGACATTTCTGTCGATATATCATATCCGAATTTTCTTCTCAATATATGTACATCCCTAATATACTGTACCGAAGAATAGTCTAAGCTTAGTTTGAAACTAATCCAAAGTCTAGTTCTAAGATGCTTTAAATATTGTCGGTAACGAAAATACAAAAGACTTATTTAACGGTCTTCGATATTTGTTCGATAATATCGATTTTTAAATCCCAACAAAAAGACAGAATAATTAATGAACAGTTTCCAATATTATTTCGATAACATCGATGTTTAACTCAACTATTTAAATTTTCTATACTTTTCGATATATTTCATATGATATTAGGGGTGACATTTCTGTCAATTTATCATATCGGACTTCTCCTCTCGATATACATATGTACATTCCTAATTTGGAGTACAATATGAGTCACAGAGTAACACTTACAGTTGGTTAACAAGAACCTGGATGGTATACCCATCTTTCTAACTTTACTTCCTCGAATTCTCCCAAAAGATATATTATTTATCTGATACCCTTTAATTTCTATTAGAGGAAACTCCCTCTGAAACTCCTACGCCTCTGCCCCTGCCTTTTATACCCCTTTTTCGGTGTCATTTACTGCCACGAGGATTGAATACTGGCCGTAAATAAATGCATTTACTCTCCTGATTCATTTTATTCAGAAGCCCAGGAGCCCCGAAGCCCTGGCAGCAGCCAACACTGTCAGTTTGTGTTGTGCTCCGCTTGAAGAGTGTATGGAAATGGCGAATGGAAGAAAGGCGCTCATTTCGCTTTTGTTTCCGCAGCCATCGGAAAATTAATCGAGAGCAATTTCATATAAATGGCATTTATTTCTCATCGCCTGAAAAGAGCCCAGCGAGAGAGAGAGAGGTCCACCCCTAACCATCCCACCATCACAGCAGGGGGTGGTAGGGGGTGTGTGTGTGTGTGTGGGGTGGACCAATGTTGTTAGGATTATGCCGCTAACGAGGCCAACGCTGCGGCTCTGATGCCGCGAATTAGGCCAACCGGCTGAACAAGGTGACAAGCTAAGAGAGAGGGAGGGGTTGGCCCCCATTTAAAGCGGGTCAAAACGGGGGGACTTTGGCCGCCGACCTGCACTTGGCCAGAAAGGACGGGAATCAATGGGGGTTGCGTAAGGGGTTAAGTGTTTGAGGGGGCGGCTGCATTAATTAGCCGAGTTGAGCGCAAAAAAGCGCCCTGGAATTTCACGCAGTCAGCGCGCGGGGCGAGTGTTCGCTTTAATTATCGATCCATATTTGATGATACCTCCTCCTCTTTCCCTACAACCTCTGTTTCGGTACAACTTCCGATCCCAATGGCCATAGAATGTATTATTCATGGAACACAATTGGTGTGTAATGTAGTTTCTATTAAGTTGGCTTATTGTATCGCATCTATCAATGGCTCTGTTGTGTATGTTGTGTCCATTCATCACAATTATGTTTTATGTTTTTACCCATCACTTTGGCACTTTTCAATTTAATTTAATCAAAAAAACTGTCAAATGCATGTGCTAAGTTAATGCAATTATATCAAGAGGTGGCTCACTCTATCGCAGTTTTACACAGAATTATCAACAGAATTATCTTTTTTGTCTGGGTTATTATTATTCTTTTGTTTTATATTTAATAAGGGCTTTGGAAGTGCGATTTCTGTATAGGGTTAAGCTTCTAGTTTATCCCAATATTCCCAACGTTTGAAATAATATTACTTTACTTTACGCAAGGCAGAAAATATCGATATATCAATACTGTATCGATCTTTGATGCGCGATAAATCGATTTTATGTTTGATATATCGAATTGTGTTACAGAAGAGCCTAAGCTTACTTATAACTATAATTTTTGGAAAAAACTATATAGAACTAAGCCAAAAATTAAATTTTTAAGACGTTTAAATTATCTTCGGTAAACAAATAAATAAATTAAATAATATTTTCGATAAATTCTCGATATTTTAACGTTAAATTCGATAGTTTTCGATATTCAAAAGTTTGCTATAGCAATCCCTACGATATTTTCTATATTTTCGTCGATTTATCACATCTAACTTTCCCTCTCAATATATAAATCCCTACTTTAGTTAATTATCTTCCGTAAATAAATAAATAAATTAAATAATACTTTCGATAAAATTTCGATATTTTAACATTAAATTCGATAGTTTACGATATTAAAAATTTTGCTATATCAATCCTTATGATATTTTCTATATTTTTTTCGATGTATCACATCTAACTTTCCCTCTCGATATAGATCCCCACTATAGTTCCTTGATTCTTTTGATCAGTTACTGCCACACATCCCACAAACAGGACACACAGGATATATATATATATAGAGAATATAGCTTATAGATTAAGACAAAATCAAGACAGATATCAGGGGAAACGAGAAAACATTCAGAGAAGACAGAGAGAAGCGGAGATAGAGGTGGAAAGACAGAGAGAGTAGAGTAGAGTCTCCAGTGGACGGAGTTGAGAGGAGTATATGTGCATGTGGTATACCTCATCGGCCACCCTCTTCGCCTCGCCGCCGCCGCCCGCAACATGGGAAGTGGATGTTGCAGTTGCGGCAACGGGGGACACGGACACGCCCAGCGAGGAGAGCGTGGTATGGGCGGTGGAGGCACTGCCATTGGAGAGCAGCGATCCACGCGAGGAGAGATGCGCCGGCGGCGGATATCGTGGCGGTACCTTCACCATCTCGATGAAGCTGTCCGGCACATCCACGGGCAGTTCCCGATGCTTGGCCATAGGTGGCAGCAACACTGCTGCCACAGGAGCACCTGCTGTAGGTGGCTGTTGCTGTTGCTGCTGATGCTGCTGGCTCACCTCGTAGCCAGGTGGCGCCAAGCTAAGGTCATCCGGCACCGTGGAGCTGCTGGTGACACTGACCATGTCCATGTTGCTGCTATTGCTGCTGGTGTGCATGGAGCTATTGCTGCTGTTTAGCGAGTTGCTGTTGCTGGTGGTGACCCCCAGGGTCTGGCCGGGATTGCTTAGATTCCTGTTGCTGCTGCTGGAATTGGAATTGGTGTTGCTGCTGCTGCTGCTGCTGTTGCTGTTTCCATTCGTGTTGCTGTTGCTGTTGCAATTGCTATTGCTATTGCTGCCACTGCTGTTGCTGTTGCTGTTGCTGTTGCCATTGCTCGTGGCCTGATGCTGCTGATGCTGCAGGTGACGATAGGCGATGCTGCCAAAGGAGTCCAGGGTATGTTTGCTCATCACCTCATCGAAGGCGCTCGACGAGGGCGAGGCAGTGTCCTTGCGCTGGTACAATCCATCCAGGAAGTCCTCGGTGAGGCTGCTGCTGTTGCTGCTGTTGATCAGAAGGCTGTTGCTGTTGCTGTTGCTGTTGCTGTTGCCATTGGGATCACTGCTCAGGGTTGCTTGCAGCTTGTTGCTGGGCGTTTGCTGCTGCGCAATTTGTGTGGCAGCCGCTGCCGCTGTTGCAGATGTTGCAGTTGTTGTGGTTGCCGTTGTTGTTGCCACTAATTGCTTCTGTTCCCCCAATTGGTGTTGTTGTTGGTGTTGTTGTTGTTGTTCCGATTGCAGGCAATTTTCATAGTTTTCAATTTGTTCCAATTTATTTTGTTGTTTTTGATTGTACAAGTTTTGTGTGGCCACATCGAGTGAAAATGGTGTTGTTGATATTGTTGTTGTTGTTGTTGTTGAATTTGATGGTGAGTGTTGTTGATGTTCATGTTGTTGTTGTAGTTGTAGTTGTTCATGTTGATGTGAAGAATGATATGCAACAATTAACAATTTTTTGTTAGCATGATCATTGTTAGTCAAAGCTGATGAATGTTGTTGTTTTTGTTGTTGGTGGGTGATGTTGGTGGTGGTGTTGGTGGTGTTGTAGTGCATGGTGGTGTTCTTGATTGTGCTTTTCGTGTGCTTCTGTGTTGTTGGAATGAGGTGTGGTGTAGGTAGGTTTAGGATGTGTCGATGATGGAGTATGGAATGATTGGTGTAATTGTTGGTGAAGAGAAAATGCATGAATGTGTGAATGGGTTGTTGGTTTTTGTTTTAGGGTTTTGTTAGCGATGTTAGTCTCGTTGGTATTTAGTTACTTAATTTCTTAGGATTTCTTATATAGGTAAGTGTAATAAGGGTATTTCTTGGGGTATATTTTGTTTATAAATGGTATCTAAGGCTCTTTGATATTTAGTTAGTAGATCTATATATACATAAGATATGGTTATTTTGGTTCGGGTTCTTATCAATACTTGTTGGTGGGTCTTATGGGTTGTCTAAGGGGTTTACCAACAGTCTAGGGGTTTCATTGGAGAAGTAAGTTACATTTTAGATAGATTCCTGGATTTTTAGGGTTTTGTGATTTTTTTATGGGATATTGCTGGTTAGTTCTCTCAAGTTTTGTGAAGGCGGTGGTTGTTGTTTCAGTTTTGTATATGAAATATGATTGGTTAGTTAGTTGCTTGAATTCTAAGAAGGGATTTACTTATTTGGTTAACATCTTGATGTTCTTGTTAGTGCTTTTTGTGGGTAGTTGTGATGTGTTCATTTTTGGTGGTTAATCTGTGGCTAAGGAGGTGTTACTCTAAGGAAACGTTGCTAATTAACCAACAGTTAAAGTGTGTGGTTGGTTGGTTGGCTCATAGTCTTGGCCTATGTTCTCTGGGGCAAGCTGGGTAATCGTGCAATGTGGTGTAATACGATTTATGGACTACAGATTCGTGGCTTACCTGCGGTGGACGTGGTGGCGGATATCTGGGTGGCGTCTTGTTGCGTGCAATGAACGTGTCCGGACAGTCGACGGCCATTTCGCGGTGAGGACCTGCCGGAAAATGAATGAAAGTGAATGTCAGTTAGCCATATGGATTGTGATGGGGGGAAACTCACCGTTATCTTGGTTCACGGACAGCATGGTCAGCATTTCCTGGTCAATCTCCCTGATGTCGCCCGAGTGCGTGCGGTAGTGCTGATGCTGGAAGGGAGGATACTGCAGCGATTGTGGTAGCTGCTGCTGCTGCTGGTGGACCTGGTGGTGGTGCTGGCCGCTTATGTAGTCATCCGGCAGACATGGTTTCAGGTCGTCGCCGTCCAGGACAACGATGCTTGAACCGGAGCGCCGGCGATTCCTGTCAATCGGAAAGAGAATGATAAGAGAGACCCATTAGTTGTGGTTGTGCAAAGGGACTGCCCTTAAAGGTTGTTGCCAACGAATTAAAGTTTAAATACTTAAAAAACTCATAAAAAAACTCATAATTAAAAGATACATTTGTGCGGGAACACAATTTGGAACCACTTAAAGGCATCGGAAGCTTGATATTAAAGTGTCGCTGCTCGCTGCATGTCCTTTGAGAGGGCCCCATTTCCTTGCTAATTGACAGCTTCCGTCGATTGCAGGCAGGCAGCAGCTTTGTGGCACAGGTGCAAGCAGCGGGCTGCATGCCCCCCGCGCTCTCCATTATTATTTCAAAAAGTTATTCCCGCACAAAGGGCGAATGGATTAGGTATGGCTATGAGCTAAGTATGGCTATATATACATATATATACACATATATATATATAAGTACTAGGGGCAACTTGAAACTGGGACGCTACCGAAAACTTTGGCTCTAACTTTGCACTTTTGCCTTTCTCTTTCATTATGCGAGGGTGAAATGGGTGAAATGGGTGAAATGGGTGAAATGGAGGTTTTTTGAAGGCAATTTGCGCCTTAATTTGTTCGGCTTTTGGATTATGGGCTTATGGTGGGGGGGAGAAGGACAAGGATCAGGACCGGAAGCAGGACCAGAACCACGACCAGGAGATGTTGCTGGGCCCAGTCGGTTGGTGGCTAATTGCAAAGAGCTCAAAGTGGATTTCATGACGGACCAGCCGAGAAGTATGCAGCGTTTTATCGCCCCTCGCCAGACGGCGATGCGACAAAAGCAATTTCAGCCGGCCGCAGCCTGGCAACGACGTCAAAGTGCAGCTCCCAATCTCCAGTTTCCCCAGTTTCCCCCCATCACACTGCCTCACTCAATCCCTCAATCCTTGGTATCCTTTGTGCTGCCTTTCAACCCTTTTTCGGGATCCGATGAACGTCAACAGCAGCCAGGCGGCGGCGGGGCAGGCGCATGCAGGGTATTTACAAAAGTATCAGTGCAATTTTTCCATTCATTTGTTTTGGGAAATGCTCTCATTTGATTATAACTAATTAATATCCTCTTTAAGAACCTAATTATATATATTACCAAACAGCTTACTTTACTTTACAGGATTAGAGATTTAGTTCTAAGGAGCTCCAGTTTGTCAGAGATCTGAATTCGAAATCTGTCAATATATATGGAGTACTTTTCCCACTAAAGGGACATACATATATGCATATATGTATATATATTGGAAGGAAAAGATACATCGGTCAAATATTGCTCTCAATATTATATCGAAAATATTGTCAAACTTGATATATCAAAATTTAAAATATCGAAAAATATCGCATTTTACTTGTAAATATCGAAATTATCGATAATATGTGGCAACTATACGGAAATGTTATACAATTTATATGTTTTTTTCTTATCAACAATATCTTAAAGATTTAAAAGTCTTAGTTCTTTATATTTTTTGAAAACAATGATAGTTTAAACCAAGTTCAATATATTTTTTGAAAACAGTGATAGTTTAAACCAAGCTTAAGCCCTTTTTTGGCACAGTTCGATAAATCAACAAGAAAATCGATTAATTTCACATATATCGAAGCGTTAAAATATCGATTTATTCATCGATCTTCACATTAAATACCAAGACACTATCGATAGTCACGACCATCTCCTGTCACGAATACTAGACCAACTCTCTCTTTCCATTTCCACCTTCACCGGCTAAAGAGAGCCAATTACGGACAGCTGCAGTCCCGTCAATTAAGTTAAATAAATAAGTACCTTCAA